>JAVJHY011948521.1:0-31739 GCA_035593235.1 Phascolosoma agassizii
TTGCCCAGGCAGGAGCGGTGTAGGCGAAATATTTATTCCCCGCGAAATCGTCGATCAACATAGGCCAATTAACCTGGACGTTGGCGCAGGCGATGTGGTGCTACTGCACAAGCAAACGTGGCATGGAGCCGGGCCTAACAATAGCAATCAAATTCGATGGAGCTTTGATTTACGTTATCAACCGCCGGGATACAATACCGGGAGAGAGTGCTTTCCGAGTTTTCTGGCTCGTTCTTCATCCGAGCCTGAAAAAGTTTTAACAAACGCCGATACTTGGAGTGCGTTATGGGCGACCGCACGCACGGAAATCGCCAATGGAACACGCAGTGCAGAATTCAATGAACGTTGGAAAAGTTTTCGGGACCACCCCTTATGCGCCTGATACGCGTTTAGGCAAAGAGTTGGAAGATCAATAATTTACCTATTTCCGAACAGTTCAGTACTTATCTTACTACACTAGGACAAGTTTGGTGGAATGCTCCATTACGGTTATCGTGATGGAGCATGAGACTGAGTTTTCAAAAATCGCATTATACGGTAGCAGCCAGACGTAATTCGAATGAATAAGTCAGCTCGCAATCTATCTGAAGATCAATACTAACTTCAGTTTTCTCACATTTCGGTATTCGTCATCTGAGCGATAATCTATCAACGCCAAAATTTTGCACCGCATGCATTGTTATGTTGTCGGCAGAGTATAATCTAATGACCGAATTGTGATCCAAGGCAAGCTTAGTGAATTTGTCGCGATTTGACGAGGATTTGTATGATCTTTATTTTGCGGACTTCCCATGAGTGAGATTTCTTTCAGCGGGAGGCACTTTACTAAATACAAGATATTGCAGAGTGCTCGGTCCATCGCCTGGATATCCTGCTGTGCTAGCGATTTGAGCGCAATCATTCGTCAAAAATGACAACCACTGATGACGTTTCAATGCCTTACGCCACACAACATGCCCCTGTAGGTCGATCGCACACAGATGAAACATATTTATTCCAATTTCTACGCCAACTCGTTTAATCTTCATTTCGGACTTCTCCTTTTCTTTTGGTCACAGGGGTACGAAGGCACCAGCATCTCAGATCTTGAAGCGGCGACAGGTCTTAACAAACGTAGTCTTTATAACGAATTCGGTAATAAAGAGGCGATATATTCTACCGTGCTCAAACGCTATGTGAACATGATGGGTGCGATGGGTGAACTGTTGTTGCGTACGCCTCAAGGAGCAAGAAATATCGAGCATTTTTTCGCGCAATGAAATACGAAGCCGGAATGCCCAGCTGTTTGCTAACAAAGACAGTGAATGAGCAGCAAGCGCCTACTGAGAGTGTTTGCTTTGCGAAATCGGCAATACTGGGCACTGAACAGTTGCTGTTTGACAATCTGCAAGCTGAGGCCTGTCAAAAGCCAAAGCCAGAAGCTTGTCCGCATTTTTAACATCGGTAATCCAAGGCATTACCACGATGGCCAGAGTTGATCCCAATCCGAAGCGATTGAAAGCGGTAGTCAGCAGTACTCTGGCGCAGATGAAAACTGAACTTGGGAACAGGTGAAATCGTATCGCTGCAGCGAGTCAGCTATTGAATGTCAGGGAGTCCTGACGCCGAAGGATACTGTCGTCATTAGACTGCGTCTGTTGGTTAGAATATTTTGAAGCTTGACGGACATGGTAACAAGTGAAGGCGTGCACTGAATTTTATATCGGTATCCCGGCGAATTAACGCACGACAACCTATTTGCAGCAGGAGGAGTAGAGGCAGGACTCTTCCTGAAAATAAGAATTTGCTGGTAAGTCGGTATATCGTAATGCCGCTGATTAATTCGTTTTTCCGTATTGATCATTACGACGAACCCAGGACATGCCATAAGCGAGTTCTTCCTCATCTCGGCCCTTAGGCAACAGATCAATATACTGGTATGCAACGTTCATATTATCCAGACCACGTGCGTAACAAGAGTAGGTGTGGAATACGTCACCAGCATCATCTTTTGCAAATATACTGATTCCAGGTAGTTCATCCATTGTGATGGGAGATTCGCGGTAGTTGTATTCCACGGAGCCGCTGTCAATTTGCGATCTGGTAAAAGAGACATGATAGTCGTAATTAAAATCAGTTCCAAAGCTCGATACCCAGTCAAACGTCCATCCCATTCTTTTTTTATATTCGGCAATTTTTGGGTATGTGGCATTTGATATGGAGACAAAGGCGGCATCCCGTGCAGCCATGTGTACTGTTGTGCCATCTACGCCGTCGGCCCAGAATGAACAAGACGGACAGCCTTCATCCCACTGCTCACCTAACATAAAGTGCTGCACAATTAGTTGACTTTTATTACCAAAAAGTTCGCTTAAGGTTTTCTCTCCAAATGCATCTTTAAAACGATAATCATTTTCCACCTTGACCCATGGCAGCTTTCGCCGTGCAGCACTTAACGCATCTCTTTGCTTGAGAAATAATTTCTCTTCCGCCAATAGCTCTTGTCGAGATGCTAACCATTTTTCACGAGTAACGATTTTTCCAGTTTTCATTTCTCTGCCTCATTTTTTCATGCTGGTGTGTCAGTACTACCAGCACAAGTATCGTTCAAAGTTTCGAATTCCCCAATTTAGACGTTGGCCTCAATCGGGCTCAGAAAAATGTCCATAGCGTAACCAGAGCAAGAATCAGGTTTGCAAGCCAGCCAGCGACATAGACCATTGTGCGCGGTCCAGCGGCAACTTTTCCGACACCACTGTAGTACACAGCCCAATACACCAGGCGCAGAACAACATGGAGAATGACTAGACCGTTTACCAAACTGGCGGACGCACCTGAAATGATCGCTAGAAAAACGATAAACCCAAACATGGGTAGATTTTCTGTCGAATTTGCATAGGTTCGTAAGGTTCGAAACGTAAAATCTGAATGGGAACCCTCCAGTGCCTTGCCCGGTATCTCATTGCTTTTACCCAACCCAATGGCACCGGC
Source organism: Phascolosoma agassizii (assembly GCA_035593235.1). Lineage (NCBI taxonomy): Eukaryota > Metazoa > Annelida > Sipuncula > Phascolosomatiformes > Phascolosomatidae > Phascolosoma > Phascolosoma agassizii. Next base: position 2,971 of record JAVJHY011948521.1, read on the forward strand.
TAGAAAGCTTTGAATTAATATAGCAATGCACAACACGGTTAAAGCGAGCAGTGACGGATGGTAGGACGCGAGTTGTGGGATCAGTTCGTTTAACATAGGCTCGTTCTCCGCTTAGTTGAATAAAGTAAGCCCAATCAAATGCGGGATTGATTGGGCTCTCCTGATCTATAGACGAATGAGAGGGCCAACTATCGACATGTATCCGATATTTTTTCGATTACATAATAAGATCTTTACATGGGCATGGCTTCGTACACTCTGACCATTGCATTTGGCAGCTTGTCTACAACCACCGGACAACCACTGGCAATACTGGTGGCTTCTTCCATATCCTTAGCGTTAATGATGGTGTATCCCGTTGCAGGCCACATATCTGAAGTAATAGCGGCGGTACCTGATTCGGAAACACCCATGCCGTTATCCATAAACGGCGCACCACCATCGACCTGCTTGTCCTTAAACGTGTCGAACCATGCCATCCACTTGCCCATTGAGGCATTGCGTTCTTCTTCACTCATGTCTCTGGGCGAATTGCCGCCATAAAAAACAAATACAAATTTTTTCATAATTTTTCCTTATTTAAATTAGTAGATAATCAGTCCTCTAAATTATTGACATAATTTTCCAGACTCTCCTCATCACTTCCCCAGTACGACTGATACTGGGCACTCCACAAACGCAGCCGCTCCAATGATTCACGCCGTAAGGCTAGAAAATTTGTACGACCACTTTTTTTTCGCTGAATGAAACCAGATTTCTCCAACAATACGATGTGTTTGTGAATAGCCGGCAACGACAATTTCAATTCATCAGCAAGTTCAGAGATTGTCGATGGCTGCACACTGAGGCGATACACAATCCGCCGTCGATGTTTGCTCGCCAGTGCCGCAAAAATGTCGTCAAGCTGTTCGTCTTCGCGATTCATATTATTACTTAACTATATAGTTAAGTATACGAAAATGATATCGCATGTCAAGCCACTATGCACTGGTCGTACTATTTCAATACTGGTATCTGACTCTGGTGATTCTCTTTTTTATTCACTCGCCAAATGCAAACATTCGTGACGCAGAAAGCCTGAATACTTCGCACCTATAGCACGGTGAGTTCATTTTTTGGGAGAAACTATTGAGAATCAAATGCACTCACGCGGCTGAAGAGTGGACAGGATTCATGTTGAAATATAATCTACAACCATATGATTGTAGATCAAAGACTAGTAGCAACCTTTGCCGCTCTCGGAGGTCCGGTTCGAGCACAAATTATCGAACAATTGAATCAAGGACCCAATAGCTGCAGCGATTGGGCGGATCAGTGTAGATCTGTCGCGAGGTGAGAGCTTCGGCTTTCTGGGCTTTGAGTTCAGGCGAGTGCGTAGTCGTTTAGGATGCTGGATGCCATTGTATCGGCCCCAGACGAAGAAACGCACGGCATTACTGCGCTGACTTAAGGTCATATTCCGGAGCATGCGCTCCCATCCGATCACACGGGTTATCGATAAGATATATCCGGTGTTGAACGGTTGGGTTAATTACTTCGCGATAGGGCATGCGAGTCGGTGTTTCTCGGTTATTCGAAACTGGATTGAGTAGAAGATACGGCGTCACTTGGGTAGAAGTCGTCAGCGCCTGGGCTTCGGCCGGAAACGGTGGAGTAGAAAGTGGCTGTATGAAGACTTGGGGTTATTCGATAACTACCGGGTGCAGCAATGGTCGAAAGTCGTTCCAACCAGATAGGTCTTATAAATTTTGAGGTGAAGTGTGCAGGGGCGCGTAGTGCGGGAAATCCGCATGCTGCGTGCGAAGTGGATGGAGTTGGAAACGGAGCTACGCGAGCTACCGCGCCAGCTCTCGACCCTACCAGGATTGACTTGCCTAGTCTACTGGTTGGGTCTAATGGTAGAGTGCGTCACTCATTAAATTTAAAAACATTCTAAAACCATGACAATACTTATCACTGGAGCAAACCGTGGAATAGGAAGAGCGCTGTTTGACGGCTATGCCGCAACAGGCTCAGACGTAATCGGCACATTTCGGACACCGGGTAATCAACCAGGAATCACTGAACTAGACGTCTGCAACCCTGCATCGGTCGCAGCCATGAGCGCAAGCCTCGACACGACTCCAATATCCGTGCTTATCTGCAATGCAGGCGTCTATCTGGACAAGGGACAGACGCTGGATGACGGGTACCCCGCTGATCAATGGTCTCAGGCATTCAGTACAAACGTCACCGGCGTGTTTCTCTGTATCCAGGCATTGTTGCCAAATCTGCGCCGAGCAGCAAACCCGAAGATCGCCATCATTTCCTCCAAAATGGCTACCAGCAGTAACGCACCGGGAGGCTCTTACATCTACAGAGCGTCAAAGGCGGCAGTACTGAACCTTGGCCGAAACATCGCTGTGGATTTGAACAAGGATGGCGTTGCAGTTGGAATCTACCACCCGGGCTGGGTGCGTACTGACATGGGCTCGCTAGCTGCAGATATCAGCGTAGAAGAATCAGCCCAGGGATTGATGGAGCGCATCGAACAGCTTTCGATCAAGACCACCGGCTGTTTTGAAGCCTTTGACGGCGAACCTATGGCGTTCTAGTGGTCCGTCAGTCATCAAATTTAGGATAAAGATGTTTCAATTTGAATCGAGCATCTTCGGTGCTAAATCGCCTATGCTAGGCGAATTCCAATTCTACGCAGCGATTGGGGCCTGAAGTATTCCATTGCAATGTGACTGCGACGAATAATGGCAGAGGTCTGCGCGTTTAGAGCGAACACCATCGGATACGTTGGCAGGTGTTTCTTCATCCAGAGATTGGTAAATTCGATGTTGGTTGTAATAGTGTGTGAAATTTCAAGAGTGTTGATGGCTGGACATTTACAGCGCCACGAATAATCTGGCGCGAATTCCGAAACAGCGCCCAGAAACCTAACAAAAATCGATCAAGTGGTTTCAGCCTCGGTTATCGACGCTGATGTCGTCGCGTGATCATTAGCTGCTGTTTCATCAGTAGGCTGTCAGCAACGATGGACCTTGCGCCACCTTTGCCTAAAAGCTTGGCAATGGTGGTTAACAAATGTGTAGTGAGAGTCAACAGTTCCTTCATGACCTAGCAGGATAGGGTACGTTGCCGCCAAGTACAAGACTACACAGATTGTTGATTTTCAGTGAAAATTAATAATTCGTCCAGGACACCTGTATCTTTGGGACTTATGAGACAGAATACAAAGTTAAACAACTAGAGACACGCATATGAGCAAAAAAGTAATTATCACCTGTGCCGTTACGGGTTCTATTCATACACCCACCATGTCACCGCATTTACCCATAACCGCACAGGAAATCAGCGATGCAGCGATCGGTGCTTCTGAGGCAGGCGCGGCAATTGTTCACTTGCACGCTAGAGACCCAGTTACAGGAGCACCGGATCAATCGGTGTCGGCGTTTGAGCCTTTTTTGAAAGATATCGATAAAAAAGCAAAATGTATTGTCAACATCACCACAGGTGGTGCAGCAACCATGTCGATTGAAGAACGTGTAAAGCCGGCTGAAGTGTTTAGGCCCGAAGTCGCGTCATTGAACATGGGGTCGATGAATTTTGGTTTGTACCCCATGCTGGCGCGCTACAAAGAGTTTAAACATGATTGGGAAGAAGAATATCTAGCAGGTTCTCGCGATCGTATATTTAAAAATACCTTTACGGACATTGAGTACATCTTATCTACCTGCGCAGAAAACGGTACACGCTTTGAAATAGAGTGTTATGACATCGGTCATCTTTACACGCTGGCGCATTTTGCTGATCGAGGGGTGGTTAAGCCGCCATTTTTTGTGCAATCGGTTTTTGGTATTCTTGGAGGCATCGGCGCCCACCCTGAAGACGTGCTGCACATGAAGCGTACCGCTGATCGGTTGTTTGGTAGCGATTATCAATGGTCGGTGCTCGGTGCCGGTAGAAACCAGATGACAGTAGCTTCAATGTCTGCTGCCATGGGCGGCAATGTCAGAGTCGGGCTTGAAGATAACATCTGGCTTGGACCTGGCGAATTAGCTCAATCCAATGCTACCCAAGTTACTAAGGCTCGCAGTATCATCGAGGGTTTCGGGCTGGAGATTGCTAGCCCCGATGAAGCGAGAGAGATGTTGCAGCTTAAAGGCGCTGATCAGGTTAACTTTTAAAATAACTCATTCAGGAGACGGAAATTGTCTAAAGTAGCCATCATTGGTTCTGGGTTAATCGGCAGGGCGTGGGCGCTAGTCTTTGCTAGAGCCGGTTGGGATGTGGCAATGGCTGACACATCTAAGTCGCTGTTAGCCTCGTTGCCTCAGCAACTACTCGACGACTGCGAAACTCTTGAATCGAACAATCTCAGTGGTCCGGCCAAAGATGTTGTCGCCCGCATTTCAATTGCATCGAGTATCGGCGAGGTTGTAAGCGATGTAGATTTTGTGCAGGAAAACGGTCCTGAAGATTGCGACACCAAAAAGGCTATATTTGCAGAACTCGATCAGCACGCACCCGAAACCGCCATTTTAGCGTCATCTACTTCGGCTATTGTCGCGTCTCGTTTTACTGAAAATCTAAAAGGTCGGTCTCGTTGCCTGGTAGGGCACCCGGTTAATCCACCGCATCTGGTGCCGCTAGTAGAAATATGCCCGGCACCGTGGACAGATCCCTCTGCAGTTGAAACGACGCGCCAAATCTATCTCGATGTCGGCCAGGTCCCGATTATGATCAATCACGAGGTTGAGGGTTTCGTACTAAACCGGTTACAAGGTGCGTTGTTGGCTGAGGCATTTAGGTTGGTAAAAGACGGCGTTGTGTCGCCGCAAGACCTGGACCATACGTTGAAGGATGGCTTGGGGTTGCGCTGGTCATTTATGGGGCCATTCGAAACAATCGACCTAAACGCGCCAGGTGGAATAACGGACTATTGTGAGCGGTATTGTGGCTTTTACGAACGACTCAGTGATGATCCGCCCACCTCGGAGGCCTTCAGCGCAACCGCTAAGCGCGCCATACTTGATGCCTGGCCACACGACCAGGAACCTGGTTGTGTGGCTGAAAAAACGCAGTGGCGCAACCAGAGACTTGCTGCACTGTTGGCCCATAAAAAAGGCCAACAATAATATAGAGCTGCTCAAAACGGTTTTGTCGCAATTCGACGAATTTGTTAAAATCTTAGTTTTCAGATTCCCGATGACTGCAATATCGTTCAACGGTAGGCATCACAGCTCGAACAGGCTTTTCGTGCTAAAAAGCGACGTCCCTGCGGTCGGTGGAGGGTTGATGAAACCTACATAAAAGTCAAAGGCAAATGGAAATACTTCTACCGTGCAGTCGATCGTTTCTAGACAAATTGTTGTATTCCTTTAAGTAAGGCGACTGAAATCCATTGACGACTATATGCCTTGTCTGTTTGAGGCATATGATCGACCACGCTTACTTCTAGATTATTGGTTTGAGTATACGAGATGAGGCGAGTTTGAACCTTCATTCCTACTCTGATGCTGTTTTGATCTGCGTGAATATGACTGCGTACAGGATGACGGCACCGCCGACAAACGTCGTACTCGCGGGTATTTCTGCAAAGAACACCCATCCAAACAAGGGTGCCAGCGGTGTTTCCAAAGCACTCAACAGCGCCGTTTCTCCCGCCGGTATTCGTTTCATACCTTCTGCCAAGGTCACTGATGCGATGGCGAAAATCAAACCAAAGGCTGCAATTACTAAAAAATCATTAAACAGAATGTTAGATGGATTACTAAAGACAATTGCTACGGGTAGCAGCACTACGGATGACAATGCCATTGGTCCAGCGGCAGGTGTTGCCGGATAACGTCGATAGATAACCATCAGGATAGCCATGGCAATCGTCATCCACAGGGCCAGCAAATCTCCCCATAGATTACCATCTCCAAGTGATCCTTTCACAATTATAGCCACACCGACGATAGCGCCAAAACACCCCATCATAACTCGAGACGTCAGGCGCTCTTTAATCCAAATCCAGGCCAGCAGCGCCGCGATAAGTGGTGCTGCTGCATAGATCAACATTACATTCGCCATTGTCGTCAATTTAAATGCCGGAATGAACGCAGCAGTGCCAGATGCGCCAACAATAGCAGCTGCCCATCCACTTCTACCCATGAACACGAATTCGGATTTGATCGAGCCCCGCCACATAACATAACCAACCGTAAAACTTGCTGCAAACACACCGCGCCAAAAGATAATTTCCCAAGCGCTTGACTCCACAGCTTTCGTGAAAACTCCGGCACTGCTAAATACAATGGCCGAGACCAAGACCAGAATGACACCTTTCCGATGGGAGCTAACTCGATGAGGCTGGGAGTTGGTTGTATGCACTCCAGGGTTGCTAACGCATGTAATTTCTCGAACGATGAATTGGTTTTTAGCCATCAGCGTCTTTATTTTTCCAATCCCCACCTTTGTTCCACCATCTGTGCGGATTGTCTTTGTCGTCCAAACCTTTACAGGTGCTACGCAACGTCTCCTGAACTGATATCACTGGCTCAAAGTAGCTATGAACTTCATAAATTGCCCCGATGACTTGCTCAAGCAGAGCGGTATTTTTGGGTAGAAAAAAGCGAACTTCGTCAATGTTTGGGCGATGACGTACGGAATCTTCTGAGCCCGTTGGTGAGCCCTCACGAGGTCGATAATGCTCCATTCCGCCAGTTACTCTATAAGCATTGCTGTCGGTTTTACCTTGCACCAGAGGTGCATATTTAGTGATTTCCTCGAAAATTCGGTTGACGTCTTCCTCGGGTGCCTGGAATGCAACAAGCCAGTACGGCTCCATTTTAATGGCTCGTGTTTCAAACCCAATTTCTACAATATTTTTAATCATATGAATTGTTCGCTAATCAGTCGGTGAATCCAATATTAATGAAGTGCTGCTGACAACTGTGTGTCAGCAGTCATGATAAAGTTTCGCTTACAGGAGGTAGTTCATGAGCCGCTCAACCAGAATGTTCGAGATAATCCAATTGCTTAGGAGCTCCAAAAGCTCTATGACCGCTCAATCAATAGCTGACGAATTGGAAGTCAACAAGCGCACCGTTTACAGGGATATCGTGTCGCTTCAAGCGATGCGTGTCCCGATCGACGGAGAGGCAGGAATTGGTTACATAATGCGACCAGGCTTTGATTTACCGCCACTGATGTTTTCCGTCGAGGAGGTAGAAGCTATCGCGGTCGGGCTGTCGCTTCTTGGGAGAACCGGGGACAGTGCACTCCAATCTGCTGCGGATGGTGTGTCCCGCAAAATTGCAGCTGTTCTCCCTTCTTCTGAAATTCCTTCGGTGAGTGAGGTTTCACTTTACACATCACAGTGGCATTCCATCATAGGATCAGATGTCAAACCGCAAGATCTGCGTAGATTTATTCGCGAAGAAAATAGCTTAGAGATTGAATACGAAGATAAACAGGGAGAAGTATCACATCGTACTGTTTTACCGCTTGCCCTCGTGTACCACATTGAGGTGGTTCTTCTTGGCGCTTGGTGCGAGCTTAGAAAGGATTTTAGACATTTTCGTGTTGATCGAATATTGGCGTGCCAGCAAACTGATTTGTCATTTTCCAGTGAAGGGCGGGAATTGCGTAAGGCATGGCGAACCGTACATCAGTTTGGCTGAATTAGTACTATTTCACAATGATTATTGTTACGAACAACCGCTTTGTAAATAGTATCTGAGCGTCAGCAACGGGCACATCGTACCGATTAGAAGCCGTCGACTGAAATCGGTACAATCGGCCAAAAACAGACACTATACTTTGTCGTCCCGGTATTCTTTTTGGCCGGGATCCAGAGTCGCAACGATACTAAAACCCCAATAGGAAATGTCTGCAGTCAATCAGAACTGTTGCCCGCCAGTGACCTGTTGTGCCCTCAAGCCATTACCAGCCTTACAGATTCACACCGTATCGTTTCACCGCCTCTTCATTCCAGCTTATCCCATTGCCCGGTCTGTCACTGACAACTGCTTGACCCTCGATTATCTCCACCGGATGCTCCAATACGGGATTCGCCCAGTCCACGTACTCAAGCCAATGTCGCGTTGGTGTTGCGGCAAGTAAATGTGTACTAATTTCCGGAAACAGATGGCTCGACATTTCAATCTCGTAGGAGTGACACAGTGCAGCTGCTTTCATCCATCCTGATACGCCTCCAATTCGTTGAACATCCGGCATATAGTAGTTTGCTGCTTTCGCGCTGATAGCCTCAATCAAGCTATACGTGCTGCATAGATTTTCACCGGTTTGTACCGGTGTATTTATCGCAGAGGTTAATGCAGCGGTGCCATGATAGTCTGCGTGCCGCACGGGTTCCTCTATCCAGTAAAGACCTTCATCGTCAAGCATACGCATACGTTCCAGCGCTGAATTAACAGTCAGACTTTGGTTAAAATCAACCATCAGGTGAATATCTTCACCAATACGACTACGTACAGATCTAACCGCTTTGAGATCTTCTTTGGGATCAGCTCGCCCAAGCCGAAGCTTTACTGCGTTAAAATTTCCGTCTGCCAGCAACGCCTCTGCATGATCAGCAAGCGTGGCAACATCCTGAATCCACAATCCGCAACTGTTGTAGGCAGGGATATGTGTACAGTCAGAGCCCAGCAATCGGGCCAGTGGTACTCCCAGTTGTTTGCTATGGATGTCCCAACACGCCATGTCGATTCCCGCCAGTGCTATGCCCACAATGCCCGGCGTGTCGAGTAATTTCAGTCGTGTGCTTAACTTTTCCACCAGAGCCAGTGGTGCGACCACGTCTCCAGTAATCATGCCTGCTAATGCTTCAATAGTACTGCTAATAGGACTCAGCATTGATTCTGCAAAGGCAAATACGTAAGAACTGCCTTCGACACCCTCTTGGGTATGTACATCTATTAACACCAGTGTCGCATTGGGTAAAGCGCCGCTTGCAGTTATTGGCGGATAAGTGAATGGCACTAATACCGGTCTGGCAGTTACACCCGTGATCGCGTTTCTATTGACGTTATTCATAGTGGTCTCCGTAGTCAGGAACAGCAAGACAGATCTGCGTCTGTCCGCACTCTGTCACATTGCCACAACTTGCATGGTAGTGCATAAACATGCACGCTAGCCGGTATCAAAATAAATAGCGAGAGCCACCACACATGAAAAACGTTAAGACAGGGTTTATTGGATTAGGCCAGATGGGCCACGGGATGGCGAGTAATTTGTTAAAACACGCGGGGAATATCGCTATTTACGATCCTGCCCCTGACGCCACAATTTCACTGACAGAACAAGGAGCAACAGTCTGTGCTAGTGCTGCACATGTAGCCAGCGAATGTGAACTGATTTTTCTTTGTGTACCGCAAGCAGAGCATTCTCGAGCAGTCCTGTTCGGCGAGAAGGGCATTGTCAGCGCAGGAAAAGAAACACTCACAATCATCGATACCACCACACTGGACAGAACTGATGCCATCAGTATTGGAGCCCAAGCTGCTAGTGCCGGTATCAGCTACTCAGACTGCCCAGTCTCCGGCTTACCCAAACGCGCAGCAGATGGAACCTTGACATTGATGTTTGGCGGATCAAAAACGGTTTTTGATGAGGTGAATTCCGATCTGGCGAGTTTCGGTGATGCGATTTACTGTGGCCAGCTCGGGAGTGGCCAGGCGATGAAAGCGGTTAATAACATTATTTACAACATTAATATTGTGGCCCTGTGCGAAGTCCTGCCGTTGGCGGTTGCAGCCGGCCTCGATCCGCAGGTGCTTGCCGATGTTGTTACCCAGGGCAGCTCCCGCAGTTTCGCATCCAGTCATTTTGTCCAGAAAATGCTGGAAGGCCAATTCAGCCACGATTTCACGCTGTCGAGCGCCTACAAAGACATCGTTAATATACAAAAACTGGGCGTAGAGACGCGCGCTTCGCTCCCGTTGGTTCATGCGATGATTTCGTCCTATCAGGCAGCGATCGCGGCAGGATATGGCGATGAGCCTAAAAGTGCCATCTTGAAGGTGTATGAGAAAGTATTGGGAGTACAGTTTCGGCGGCCTGAAACTGCATAATTGTGTTTATTGTCTTTCCAGCTAAACCTCAGGTGGGCGACTAGCGAAATTTGACGTGTTAAAAGGTAGATTGGTTCACAATCATAGTACTGATTTGACAACCCTCGTGGTACGTAATTTGCGGCGCAGATTCTCTTGGAAATCAACAGTTACAATAATCTAGAGTAATCTGCTTTATGGCTTCTTTCAGACAGAAGACCGGTTTGGTCCTGACTGGTCTGTTTTACACTCTGTGTCTTTCTGCTCCGTTGATGGCGGATGATATCTCGGTGTTCACCAACGGCTATAGCGGTGCAAAACCCAATATCCTGCTGGTGTTGGACTATTCAGGCAGTATGAATTGGGATGTTGATGGCGTAGACACATCGAGTTCGGGCAAACCCTCACGCCGGGAAATTCTCGAAGCAGCAGTAACTACCTTATTGGACCAAAATGTTGATCGCATCAATGCCGGTGTGTCGATGTTTCGATGGGGAGGTACGGGAATTAAATGGCCTGTAGCCGATTTATCCGCCTACGCGAACACCATCGACAGTGATGTACCGTTAGCCAGCGGCCTGCTGTCAAAAGATATTATCAAAAACATCATTGGTAATCACAATGCCAGCTCATCCACGGCTACAGTACATGCACTGGCAGAGGCGGCACTCTATTTTCGGGGTGGCCCTGTTGCCAATGGCGGGCAGAATAAAAATGATGACTCTCGCTTTAAACCCAACACCTGGAATATTACGGACAATGAGTACAAAGGCGGGGGCGAGTTTGCGGCCAATCCTGTTACCTACACACCTGCGGATGCCTACAAGGTTGGATCACCTGGGACGTCTTACTGCAATGATTACAGCGTCAGCGGTGGCACCAACGATTGCGCAGGAAAAACCATAGTAGCCGGCAGTTGCGTGTACCTAACTGGAACGACCACGGTGGGCGAGGGTGGATGGAGCAGCGACGATCGCAATTACTGCCAATACATTTACCCGGACAATTGGGAGGGCGCTAACTACATTTCACCGATTACCGATGAATGTCAAACCAACCTCGTCATTCTGATATCTGACGGAGTGCCCACCAGTCGATGGAGTTATACAGAATTGACCGATCTCCTGGGAACCGGCATAAACGCCTGCGAAGATCTGAGTTCAACTATTTTCGGATCTACCAGCGAGACGACAACTCATGGAAACTGTGGGCCGGAGATTGCCGGAATTCTCAGTTCAAGCGACCAGATTGCAACTGTAGCAAATAGCACCGTGCAAACCTACACTATCGGATTTAATGTCGCTGGAGCGGGGCAGGACTATCTGACACGAATTGCCGGTGATGGCAACGGGCAATTCTTTTCTGCAGAACAGCCAGCGGATTTACAAGTTGCACTGGACTCCATCATCAACGATGTCCTTTCTGGCAACGAAGGATTCGCCGGTTTGTCCATAGATGTCGATAAAGCAAACTTCTCCAACGATAATCGCATCTATTTCCCGCTTTTTACACCCAGTCTAAAACGCAGTTGGGCAGGGAATCTGAAAGGTTATTTCATTGACAGTGGGGGTATCAAGGATACCAATGGTCTACTGGCAACCGTGACTGATGCTGCTGGCACGCGCTTCGTCGACGCGAGTCAGAGCTTTTGGTCGCCCACCGCTGACGGCAACGCCGTAAGTGCAGGTGGCGCTTCCGATAAGCTTGCATCGACAACACGCACTATTTACACGTATACCGGCGGCAGTATTTCATCCTCTGGAGAGGCATTAAAGCGAGTTAATAACAAGCACGATCTTTCCATCAGCAATGCTGATTTAACGACAGGTCTGCTGGGCATCCCGACTGATGCGACGCTGCGTGAAGAATTGATCAACTGGATCCACTCAGCACCCATGGGAGACCCGTTACATTCACGCAGTGTATCGGTCCGATATACAGGAAAGGATGTGGTTTATATGATGACGAATCAGGGTCTGTTGCACGCAATTGACGCTACTCTGCCCGCAGCTCCAACGACGATCGACCACACCGGTGGAGAAGAAATATTTGCATTCATGCCCCCCGAGCTGCTCCCAAATATCAATGCAATAAAAACTAATACACTGGGTGGTGATCACATCTATGGCCTGGATGGCTCCATCACTCGCTGGCATGATGACGCCAACAACGATGGCATTGTCAATGGCACGGACAAAGTGTTGTTGATCTTTGGCATGCGACGTGGTGGCTCAAACTATTATGCACTGGATGTCACCGTACCTGAGGATCCGAAGTACATGTGGAACATTCAGGGTGGCAGTGGCGATTTCGACAAAATGGGTCAAAGCTGGTCCCGTATGTCACTTGTAACTGTTGAAAACAACGGTACACGAGAGCGAGTGCTACTTGTTGGCGGTGGTTATGACAAAACAATGGATACAGCAAGTACTCGTCTGGACGGTTCCAGTGATGTGGGCAATAGAATCTATATGATTAACCAGGACGGCGACCGGATTTGGGAAGCTCAACACACTGATATGGACTTTAGCATTCCCTCAGATTTAAACGTAATCGATAGCAATAGTGACGGTATTGCCGATCGCATTTACGCTGGTGATGTCGGCGGTCAGGTTTGGCGTATAGACATTGGTGATATCTCCGACAATTCGAATCATTCTGTGGTTAAAATGGCTGACCTCGGTAACGATCTTTCCTATGAACCTTTTTTCTATCCACCGTCGGTAGCTCTGAATACCGGATTCGGTTCAGATTTTATTTCAGTTGTGCTTGGATCTGGCGATCGGACCAGCCCGCTCTCAACCAGTGGAGCCAATAGAATTTACATGTTGCGCGATACCGACATTAATGTCGGGGCTCCTCCAGTCGCGTTCACGGCAACAACCACCTCCGATCTGTACAACGCCTCAGCCAATAACGTCGGCAGCACAGATGCCACCATCAAGTCGACGGCTGAAGCTGCACTATCGGCTGCCAACGGTTGGTACATAGATCTCTCTGCGGGCGAAAAATCGTTGTCGTCTCTTGTCACCTTTGAGGGAAGGATCATGGGCACCACTTTTTCGCCAGTTGGTTCTGGTGTGGTCACAGCCTGTAGCGTCGCGTCCACGTCCGGTATCTATTATTCAATGAGCGTGCAGGATGCACAACCGATAGACCCATTAAGCGACCCAACCGATCCTACTAAGACGCTTGTACCAGCCGATCGGAGCAAACTGATTTCTACCAACGGTATTCCCGGTTCACCGGTATTGGTATTTCCCAAAGGATCAGATTCTGTGCAGATAGTCGTAGATAAACAGACAGTGGATACGTTTGATCAACGACTTGAACGCGTACTCTGGTACAAGAGAAAGTAGACAAATAGAGACTAACTCCGATTGGTTTGATGCGGTTACGGTCCATTGACGTTCATTTACATCTGTTGTAACGTCTTTAAACTTCAGCGCTGGGACTTTCAATCTTTATGAGCGGATTTGCCGCTACAACCACGACTGGCATACCGTGGTGGTGGGAAGCTGCGCCACGCCAGTTAGTCGATCATCCTTTACCAGCAAACTGCGATGTTGTGATTGTAGGTTCTGGCTATACTGGATTGTCTGCTGCATTAACCCTGCTGAGGGCAGGAAAGTCCGTAGTCATCGTCGAACAGGGCCTGCCAGGTGAAGGTGCCAGCTCGCGCAATGGAGGGATGATCGGCAGTGGCCATAAGGTGGGCTATACCGATCTGAAAAAACGCTATGGCCACAATACCGCGTTACGAATTCTGCAAGAAGGTATTCAATCGCTGAAGTTTACCCGCGAGTTGATTGAATCTGAGAACCTGGATTGCCACTATGAACAATGCGGAAGGTTCCGTGGTGCCTGGTATCCAAAAGACTACGACAGCATGGCCAGAGAACTCGATTGGATGGCCTCGAACATCGGGCTTAGTGCTAGCCTGGTAGACAAGTCATCACAACTCCACCAAGTATCTGTCGAACACTACCACGGTGGCTGTATCTACCACGACCATGGATCCCTGCATCCCGGTATGTTCCACACCGAATTGTTAAACCGGGTAATCACCGCTGGCGGTGTTGTTAGCGGCCAGAACCCTGCGCTATCGATCAACCAATCGACTGGCGCAAGAGTTGTTTACACGTTAAAAGGGACTATCCGTACAGATCAAGTTATTGTTGCAACCAATGGTTATCGCGGCGCACTGGTCTCCAGGTGGCAGCGTGCTACAGTGCCAGCATCCAGTTTTCTTATCGCAACTGAAGAGCTGGAAGATGGGATGGCCGAATCGCTGATACCCAGTGGTCGCATGATTGTAGAAACTCGAAGATTATTCGGCTATTACCGGCTTTCTCCGGATCGCAAGCGCGTGATTTTGGGTGGCCGTGCATCGCTGCAAAAGATAGATACCCAACTTAGCGGAGCGTTTCTGTCTGACATGCTAGTTGGGCTTTTTCCGCAACTTCGCGGTGTCAACATTTCGCATAGCTGGACAGGCTACCTGGCAATGACACTGGACAGCGTACCGCACCTGGCGACTCTTGAAGATGGCGTTACTGTCGTCGGCGGCTACAACGGTTCGGGTGTGGCCATGGCCCCATACCTGGGTTACAAAGCGGGTCAGCGATTGCTCGACGCTAATAATAGCGATGGTAATAGCGATGGCGAGACAGTTTTTGCAGAGCTGCCGCTGCCGGTCATCCCGCTCTATACTGGCAACGCCTGGTTTTTGAAACCGTTAAATTATTACTACTGTTTTCTCGACCGTAAAGACAGCCTCAGCCGCCAAACGGGGTAAGGTACCCTGTGTTACCCTGCGTGACCGATAAGAATACCTGCAGCAAAAACGAGCGCTCCACCCAGCACCACCTGAAATGCAGCACGACCCCATGGTGTCTCCATATACCGGTGCTGAATCCAGGTTATCGCCCACAGCTCGATAAACACGATGGCAATGGCCACTGTGGTCGCAGTTTTGAAATTGGTAATCAGATAGGGCAACGCATGTCCCAGACCACCCAGAGTCGTCATGATGCCGGACGACAACCCGCGTTTTATCGGTGAACCTCGACCCGACAGCACGCCATCATCGTGTACTGCCTCGGTGAAGCCCATCGATATTCCCGCGCCTATGGAAGCAGACAATCCCACAAGAAAAGTCTGCCAGGTGTCGCCAGTGGCAAAAGCGGCGGCAAATATCGGTGCTAGCGTAGAGATAGAACCATCCATCAAGCCTGCCAGGCCGGGTTGAACATAGGTCAGTAGAAACTGTTTCTGTTCTGCGGTATCTTCCGTTTCACGCACAACGTCAGTGACCAGTTGCTGCTCCAGACGTGCTGCTTCTGACTTATGGTCAGCCTCAGCTTGTGCCAGATTTCCAAGTAACAAGCGGGTATCGGCATCGGTGGTTCGAGATGCAGCGACACGGTAGAAACGCTCCGCCTGCCGCTCCATGTCTTCAGCCCGCGCACGCGTTTTTTCAAGATTAAGGGGGCGCACCAGCCAATCGGGCTTGCGTTCGTAGTAGCCTCTGACATGCTCGCGTCGAATAAGCGGAATATGGTTGCCAAAGCGCTGTTGGTGGGCTTCAATCAGTTGTTTCCGATGATCGTCTTCTTCATCGGCCATTCGCTCAAACACTTCTGCTGATCCTTTAAAATCGGCTCGCAGACCATCAGCATAGGCACGGTATATTCTGGCATCATCTTCTTCCGAAGAGATGGCGAGCGCCAATATCTCCTGTTCGGACAGTGAAGAAAAGTCGCGGCGTCCTGGAGAAAAAAATCGGGTTATCACGCGTGTTCTTTATCCTGTTTATTGGAGTCCTGATTATATCCATCTCACTGCTAACCAGGGAACCGGTTTAAGTGTGCTGCTTCAGGCACGTTCGGTAGTGCTGTGGCGATACTGGGTAGTGCTGTGGCGATACTGATTCGGACTCATACCGTAGTCCTGTTTAAAATATCTGCCAAGATGCGACGCAGTAGAAAAACCGCAACTCAATGCAATTCCGGATACTGGCAAGCCCGTCTGTTTCAGTAATGCCGCTGCCCGCGATAGCCGCAGTGATCTAAAATGCTGGCCTGGTGTGGTACCCAGGTGTTTTTGGAACAACCGGTCCAGGCTACGATGGGAGGTGCCCACCTCTGTGCTGATTTGTGCAATTGACAGGGTCTGATCCAGATTGGCAGACATGATGGCCAGCGCTTCAGATAATACCCGGCTCTTGCCGGCATGGCGGTAGGCTTCTGCCATATGCTGACCTTGCGAACTGTCCCTGACGGTATCGTGAAAGTAATTGTCAGTAATTTTAACGACAGCATCCGAACCATGATCCTCTCTAATATAGTGCAGCATCAAATCGAGGCTAGATGTTCCTCCTGCACAGGAAAAGCGCCGACGATCCAGTTCCAGTATGGATGCACGAATGTCCAGTTCTGGAAACCGAATTCGGTACGCATCCTGGCATTTCCAGTGAATCGTTGAACGATGACCAAAGAAGAGACCGGCGGCTGCAACCACGAATGCGCCATCCGAAATAGATCCAATTGCCACATTCTTGCGAGATTCCGCCCGTAACCAGTGTTCAAGCGACTCTGACTGAAAATCGTGCGAACCATCTCCACCGCACACCGCAACAACATTGGAAGGGGCCAGCCGCGACAGTGGCAGAGCAGGAAGAGGCAACCCACTGGACGAGACTACAGATTCGCCGTGACAACTGGCTAGTTGCCAAGAATAGTGAGTTTCTCCGATATCCTGATTGGCCGCTCTGAGCGCATCGATAGCGCAGGACAACGCCACCAGTGAATACCGTGGGATAAGGACAAATGTGAATTGTTTACGCTGAGCCATGACTGCATCTCCGCACCACCGCAGGGAGAAAATCCGGTGGAATTATTCGAGTGCCTGGTTTCGCCCAGAATCGCCTGGGTCTCTCTAAGTTCTGCTGATTTTGTCCAAATTAACATACTATTTGGCGATATTGTTATTTTACTTAAGTCTAGTCGCAACCATACTCCCTAAAATTCTAGAGGATTATCACAATGGCTATACCATCAGCTGCTCGCTACGTCATTATTGGCGCTGGTATTCATGGTCTGTCATCAGCCTGGCGGCTGGCAGAATTGCTGGAGGCTGCTGGTACCGGTGGCGGCAGGGACATCATTGTGCTGGACAAAACAGGTGTTGGCGCCGGCGCCAGCGGAATTGCTTGTGGTGTGGTTCGCAACAACTATTTTCAACCCGCAATGCGTGAGTTAATGGCACACAGCGTTGCCGTCTGGGAGTCTGATCCGGAAGCCTTTCACTATCACTCGGTCGGTTACATGCAGATCAGTCATGAGGGCATGCGGGAAGACGTTGCCTCTATCTATGCACAACAGAAAGCCATTGGCTACGAGTCGGAATTTGTTGAAGGCAAGGAGAAGTCCACGGCCTATATGAAAGCCATATTTTCAGACTGGCGTGCTGAAGGCATCACCTCGGTGCTGCACGAAAAGCGCGGTGGTTTTGCCAACAACACAGCATCCATCGCAGGGCTGGCAAAAAAAGCCCGAGATCGTGGCGTTGCGATTCATACCGGAGTTACCGTCACTGGCTTCAAGGGTGCCAATGGAAGCAGTAGCGCGATAACTGCAGTGGAAACCGATCAGGGAGCTATCGCCTGTGAACAAGTGGTGGTAGCTACCGGTCCGTGGGTCAGATCTATCTGGGATATGCTTGAACTGCCAAAAGACGTTTCAATCAAATCTGCGGACGGGCAGATGCATCATGGAATTCCCACGTGGCGGTACTGGTGCCTGGAGGAGGGTGTGTTGGGGGTAGATCCTAATCTGCAGAAAACCAACGACGGTAAAATACCACCGGTTATACACGTCGACACCGACGCGCCGCTGCATGCAGATAGTGACGGCAAACTGTTGCGCGAAGAACCCTGGGGCATATACTACAAGCCTGATTTCCATTTCGATGGTATCCAGGGAGGTGCTGTGCCTTACGAAGTAAAGACTGACACCAATAAAGTAGCGGTTGATCCATACGGTCCCGAATCACCTGAATTTACCGTCGGTAAAGATTTTGCCAATATGTGGACATCAGCGCTAGCGTTCTGTCAGGAACGATTTTCGGGCAAGGGTGCAACATTTAAACAAGAGCCCTCCGGTGGCCTCGGTTGCTTGACCCCTGACAGCTTTCCGGTGATTGACCGGTTCCGCGAGAACGTCCATATCATTGCAGATAGTAACCACGGGTATAAAATGCTGGGGGTGGGTCACCTGGTGGCTGAGGAAATCATGGGCTCTAAACAATCGTTGCTGGAACCCTTTCGCTTCAGCCGCTACGAAGATGGCAAACTTCACCCTGTCAGTAACAGTCCCTATCCCTGGAGCTGACGACCCTGATGCATTATTCAGCCCTTTCTGTTCTGTGGCAAGGCTTGCGCGGCCATACCGGTTGGGATCGTGCCTGGCGTGACCCGGAGCCCAAGAAGGAGTACGACATCATCATCATTGGTGGTGGCGGACATGGGCTGGCAACAGCTTATTATCTGGCGAAAGAACACGGACTCAAGAATATTGCCGTGCTGGAAAAAGGCTGGATAGGTGGCGGAAATGTCGGACGCAACACAACGATCATTCGATCGAACTATATGCTTGCTCCCAATAGCCATTTCTATGAAAAGTCCATGCAGTTATGGGAAGGTCTTGAACAAGATTTAAATTTTAATGCGATGGTAAGCCAACGCGGTGTAATTAACCTGTTTCATTCTGATCCACAACGTGATGCATATGCACGTCGTGGCAACGCCATGCGACTCGCCGGCATTGACGCAGAGTTACTCAGCCCGGCAGACGTAAAACAAATGGTGCCTATTCTTGATTTCGAGAATGCGCGCTTCCCAATCCAGGGCGGGCTCATTCAACGCCGCGGAGGCACCGTCAGGCACGATGCTGTGGCCTGGGGTTACGCCCGCGGTGCCGACTCACGTGGCGTGGATATTATCCAGAATTGTGAAGTCACCAATATCCGGGTGGAAGGTGGTCGAGCCGTTGGTGTCGATACCAATCGCGGCCCCATCAACGCCAAAAAAATTGGTATGTGCGTCGCCGGACACACATCGCACATTGCCAAAATGGCAGGCATTACCCTGCCCGTTGAGTCACATGTATTGCAGGCCTTTGTCAGCGAAGGTATCAAACCTCTGATCAACACTGTTGTCACGTTCGGAGCCGGTCACTTTTATATTAGCCAGTCAGACAAGGGCGGACTAGTATTTGGGGGAGACCTCGATGGATACAACTCTTATGCCCAGCGCGGCAATTTACCCATGATGGAACATGTCATGGCAGGTGGCATGGCAATTATGCCAGCGATTGGCAGGATACGGTTGCTGCGTCACTGGGGTGGTGTCATGGACATGAGTTTCGATGGCAGTCCGTTCATCTGCAATACTTCGGTTGATGGTTTATACCTCAATGGCGGCTGGTGTTACGGCGGGTTCAAAGCGACACCCGCCAGTGGATGGTGCTACGCGCACACAATTGCCAGAGATGAACCTCATGCATTAAATTCTGCATTCACGATGGACCGCTTTGAAAAAGGCCGCATGCTGGACGAAAAGGGTGTCGGACCAAACCCCTGGAATCAGTGATTATCCATGGACTCTTTAATTTTATGAGAAATCAATGCACAGAATAGACTGTCCATGGTGCGGCGTCCGTGATGAAGCTGAGTTTCAGTACCAAGGCGATGCAACCAAGAAGCGCCCGGACTTTGATGCCTCAGCCGATGACTATTTTAATTACGTCTATTTACGCGATAACCCACGCGGATGGCATACCGAGTGGTGGCATCATGTGGGTGGATGCCGACAATGGTTGAAGGTCGTCAGAAACACGCTGACACACGAAATAAGTACCGTTGGCGGTCCACATGATGAACTGCCCATTCCAGGGCACACTCATGACTGAGCAAAGTCATCGCATAAGCGATCAGGGCGCCTCTATCAGCAAAGACCAGCGCCTGAGCTTTACCTTCGATGGTAAATCCTACAGTGGCTATGCAGGCGATACACTGGCATCTGCACTAACCGCCAATGGTGTTCGTCTGCTCGGGCGCAGCTTCAAATACCACCGGCCGCGAGGATTGCTGAGCACCGGTTCGGAAGAGCCTAACGCACTGGTTGAGTTACGCACAGGATCGAGAAAGGAGCCCAATACCCGCGCGACAATGATCGAACTGTACGACGGTCTGGTCGCCAACAGCCAGAACCGATATCCCTCACTGGCATTTGATCTGTTATCTGTTAATCAATTAATAGCACCGTTTCTGACCGCAGGGTTCTACTACAAGACTTTTATGTGGCCAGCATCTTTCTGGGAATCATTTTACGAGAAAGTTATTCGACGTTCTGCTGGTCTTGGCACAGTCAGTACCGAAGCTGACCCTGACCACTATGAACATAGCCATGTGCACTGTGATGTGCTAATTGTGGGTGCAGGGCCGACAGGGATCAGTGCAGCTTTATCCGCCGCAGGCACTGGTGCGCGTGTGATCCTGGTGGAAGAAATGCGTGAATGCGGTGGCGCACTCTCTTTTGGCCAGGATGTTATTGATGACAAACCGGCAGGCCGCTGGGTGACTGACACGTTGGCTGCATTGCAACAGAAGACTAATGTTACGATCATGCCGCGCACCACTCTGTTTGGATACTACGATGGTAACGTCATGGCAGCTCTGGAGCGTGTCAGTGATCACCTGCCGGTACCATTAGCGCATCAGGCACGACAACGGTTGTGGACCATTCGCGCGAAGCAGGTAGTCATAGCAGCCGGTTCCCACGAACGTCCGATGATGTTTGCGAATAACGACAAACCCGGCGTGATCTTGAATTCGGCAGTACGAAAACTGCTCGACCGTTTCGGTGTCGTGCCGGGTAAAAAAATCGTTTTCTGCACCACGAATGATGATGTGTATAAAACAGCACTGGCGCTGACGGCTGCGGGTTTAACGTCGGTCACCGTGGCCGATGCACGAACCACTGCCTCAAAAGCGGCGGCCAACGCACAGGCTGAAGGTATTACCGTCAAACCAGGACGAGTGCCTAACAAGGCAACCGGTGGACGTGAAGTTTCGGGAATCATCATTTCTGCACTTGACGGTTCTCAGACGGAATCGATCGATTGCGACTGCATCGCCATGTCAGGCGGCTATTCGCCCGATGTTCATCTGTCCAGCCAGACAGGCGCATCTCCGACATGGAATGATGAACTGTGCTGTTTTGTACCAGCGACGCCAATTCGCGCTGAACGTTCAGCCGGTGCATGCGCAGGCAGCTTCTCACTGAACGACTGTTTGCAACAGGGTTTTTCAGCCGGACTCGACGCTGCGGGCAGTGCTGCCAGGTCATTCACCGCCGGTAGTGACAAGGCCCCTACATCAGGTGCAGAAGATCGAAACACTTTTGCCAGTGTCTGGCAGTGTCCGGGCAGTGGTAAATCTTTCGTTGATTTTCAAAACGATGTCACGGCAAGAGATATCCACCTTGCGCACCAGGAAGGTTATGTGTCTGTTGAACACACCAAGCGATACACGACGCTCGGTATGGCAACCGATCAGGGCAAAACCTCTAACGTGAACGGCATTGCAATTCTGGCAGATGCACGCAATCAGGCAATACCTGACGTTGGGACCACGCGATTTCGACCGCCGTATTCACCGGTAGCTATCGGCGCATTTGCGGGCCATGAACGCGGCAGAGAGTTCCAGCCCGTTAGACGTACGGCAATGCATGAATGCCACGAAAAACTGGGAGCGGTGTTTGTCGAAGCAGGTCAGTGGGTTCGACCCCAGTATTATCCAGAGCCAGGCGAAGATGTGATGGCTGCAATCTTCCGCGAATCGGCACAAGTACGTAAAACGGTTGGCATGTGCGACGTATCAACACTTGGCAAAATTGAAATCTTTGGTGCAGATTCAGCAGAGTTTCTCAATCGCCTGTATATCAACGGTTGGAATACATTAGCCATAGGCAAAGCGCGTTACGGATTGATGCTGAGAGAAGATGGATACGTTTTTGATGATGGAACCACATCGAGGCTGGGGGAACGTCACTACTTCATGACAACCACAACTGCCAACGCCGCACCTGTTCTTGCACACATGGAACATGCATCACAGGTACTCTGGCCTGAGCTGGAAGTGTACTTCTGCACCGCAACAGAACAATGGTGCGGTGTCGCCGTCGCTGGACCAAACGCCAGGGACACATTACGTGACGCCTTTGGCGACAGTCTGTCGCTGGACAACGACGAAGTTCCGTTTATGGGGGTTAAAGAGTTTGACTGGAACGGCATCACAGCGCGCATTTTCAGGATCAGTTTTTCAGGCGAACATGCCTATGAAATTAATGTCCCCTGGGGCCACGGTGAGTACATGTGGGACAGCATCTTTACCGCAGGGCAGGCGCACGGTGTAATTCCGTATGGGACCGAGGCACTCAGCGTTTTGAGGATCGAAAAAGGTCATGTTGCAGGTAACGAACTAGACGGGCGCACCACCGCTGCAGATATGGGGTTGGGCCGCATGATGTCAACAAAGAAACCTTTTATCGGGCAACCTATGAGTCAACGCGACGGCTTTCTCGACAATGAACGTGCAACGTTAGTCGGCATCAAATTACTGGACCCTACCGGCCGACTGCGTGGCGGTGCCCACCTGGTTGAAGATGCTGCAACTGCCACTGCAGATAACAGTCTTGGCTGGGTTACGTCAGTATGCAACAGTCCTCAATCCGGCTGCTGGATCGGACTAGCCTATTTAAAGGGCGGATTGACGCGGCAGGGTGATACGCTCGCAGCCTTCTACCCACTTAAGGACGAGGCGATGCAGGTGGAAATCTGTCATCCCGTATTTTTTGATCCGGACGGAGAACGACTGCGTGGTTAGACAATCAACTGCAACAGACCGCGTATCACCACTTGCCTCGTCTCTAGCATCTTCTGACTCTGGCACATCTACTATCAGGGCAGGTGTGTCGATAAGGGAAATCAGATCTCCCTGCATGGTTCAGGTATTTGCGCAACATGGGAAAGCCGGATTGGTAGCTGCTGCGTTAGGTATTGCTGAGGGTGCTCGGTGTGCGAGTATAAACGATTCCTTTACTGTCATACCATTGAGCCCTGGCCAGTGGATGCTAACCTCTGAAACAGGCTCCGATGGTTCATTATGTCGCGAAATCCAGGGCACACTGGCCGGTACGGGTTATGTTTCGGAGCAAAGCCAGGGCCGGGTAATCATTCGCGTTTCGGGTGCCAATGCCAGACAGGTGATGCAAAAAGGTTGTCGTCTTGATCTGCACCCTGATGTGGCAAGCACCGGATTTTGTGCGACCACACCAATGGCGCAGGTTGGCGTGTTGATCCATCAGGTAGACAATACGCCCACGTACGATCTTCATGTTTACAGTGGTTTTGCGCAATCCTTCTGGCACTGGCTGTGCGAATCTTCTGCAGAGTTTGGCAACACAATCATCGAACAGGAGGATCCGTCTGCTTAGTGTTCTGCGTATTGTTGGTGTAGCATCAACCAGTGCCAGCAATATCCCCTTCAATTCCTTTGTCAATTTCTCGTACCCGAGTAGCCGGGGTGCTGTTGTTCGGCATGATTGTGCTGTCCGTGTTGTGGGGCTTCTATCCTGATTCCCTGATCACGTTACATTGGGTAGCCGGTGTGTTTGCAGTGACTGCCGCGATATTCCTTGTGATCGACGTGTCTTTTGCGCAACGCATACAGGTAGGTTTATTGCTACTGATTGGTGCGTTTCTGTTGTGGTTCGGAAGCCAGCGGGGGATAGCGGTTGACCTACCTGATGTCATCTCCCGTAATACCGGGTTGCTCTCGATGATCCTCTCTGTCGGTTTTTTACGCCTGGTTGTCGTCAACGACTATGGCAGGGTCAGCGAGCTACCGGTTGGGAAAAAGGCATATCTGCATACCCTGCTCGGACTGGGTGTATTTGGATCCGTTATCAATATATCTGCACCTATAGTCATCTGTGATCGGCTTGCCATGCAGGCACCGACTGATTTATTTACCGCCCGATCCATCACACGTGTTTTTTCGGCCTGCGCTGCATGGTCTCCGTATTTCGCTGGTGCGGCCGTCGTTCTGACCTATGTGGAGGGTGTGCACCTGTTCCAGGTTATGGTTACTGGTTTTCCGTTTTTGGTAGTTGCCGTGATCGCGGTCTTTGGATTTTCGCTCTATTATGACAGTGAGCGTGTTGATCAATTTCGTGGGTATCCAGTGTCGCTTTCCAGCCTGCTGATTCCCGCTCTGTTAACGCTGCTGGTGATTCTGCTGCAGCAACTCATTCCTGATGTATCCATTCTGGTCGCGATTGCACTATCATCACTCTTGCTCACCATAGGGACATTGCTCAATCGCCATGGTGTAGCGCAGGGTGCAGCAAGGTTTATCGACTACATCACTACAGGGCTTCCCAAGACGGTCAGCGAGCTCCTGTTATTTCTTGCAGCCGGCGTGCTTGCGGCCGGCCTGACCGCACTGGTTGCTGCAGGTACTGTGAGTCTGGCATTGAATCAGTTCACGGTCGTCACTGCCAGCCTGCTGCTGGCGGGCATGATTTTTATTGCCGCCATGGGTATCCATCCGGTCATCCAGATTTCCGGCCTGACCCCGCTGGTGTTGCCGGTTAACCCTGACCCAGACCTACTCGCAATAACCTACCTGTTTGCCTGGAGCCTCGGCACCTGTGCCAGTCCGCTCTCTGGAACACACCTTATTTTCCAAGGCCGCTATGGCATTCCGGCCTGGCGTGGAGCAACGCAGAACTGGGGTTATGTTGTGCTGATGTATTGTGTTGCGGTCGGATTATTAAAACTGCATACCGTGTTTTCATGAATGTACAATGTATCGATGCCTACTGATACTCTATAAAACTGAACCTGTTCAATGCGCTTCATCAAACCCGTTACTAATATCACAGCCTTGCCTGACTGCAGGTCCATCACCATTAGTCAGGGCCTCTACGGTGAAACGGTAGAAATTCTTGAGAGGCTTGAACAGCATGCCCTGATTCGAAACTGTCGCGATGGGTACGAAGGCTACGTTTCACTGCCAAGCATCGAGGAATCTGAAGCGATGCCTACCCACTATGTTGTTACCCGAGCATCGCTGGTGTTTGCAGAACCAACCGTAAAAGCGCCTATTATTCATCGTCTCGTCTTCGGATCAG
Organism: Phascolosoma agassizii; assembly: GCA_035593235.1. NCBI lineage: Eukaryota > Metazoa > Annelida > Sipuncula > Phascolosomatiformes > Phascolosomatidae > Phascolosoma > Phascolosoma agassizii. The sequence continues at coordinate 28,279 of JAVJHY011948521.1, forward strand.
AAATTACCCTGGTCGATGACATCGACGAGGTTTTTGCCCGAACCAGAGAAGGTCACTTTGCACTGAAGTCTCATTACCTGACTCTGGCAACCCCGCTGGCAGCTGACCTTGCGACAGTTGCGGAGAATCTGTTTCTTGGAGCTCCCTACATCTGGGGTGGGCGGTCTCCCGACGGATTTGACTGTTCCGGTTTGACCCAGATGGCAGCCTTCGCGTGCGGACACCGAATCAGGCGCGACAGCGGGCAACAGCTGGATTCGATTACGAACGTCGTGGCGATTGGGCAGCGACAACGGAGTGACCTGGTTTACTGGCCTGGCCACACAGCTATTCTTCTTGATCCTGACACACTGTTGCACGCAACCGCGCACACGATGTTAAGCCTTGTTGAGCCGCTTGACGACGTTGATGAACGGGCGGGTGAAATGACCGGAATCAGGCGAATTGCTATAACTGCCTGAAAGCGCAATGGGCACGACCATATACTACAAGCATTAATTCCAAAAAAAGCAGACATCAACACCGTCAAGTCTATCGGTTGGTCGCTCAAGCTTGGAGGGCGAGACGTTCTGCGGTAGAGTAAAAGCGTTTTTATACGGACGCTGTGCCGGATATGGGCGACGAGATAGAAAAGCGCTTCTTCGATGCGGACGACTTTCGAGCGTTCCGGGAGAAGCTAGACGCTGAAACCGAGCTATTAAAACAATTATTTCAAAATGACGCGTTTAGTCGGCGCGGCGATGTAGCTGGTTTCGAGCTGGAGGCCTGGCTGATTGATGAAGTTGGCGACCCTCTGCCAGCCAACGCTGAGTTTCTGACCCGACTCGGCAACCCGCTAGTGGTACCAGAACTGACAAGTTTTAACGTTGAGCTTAATGGCAGTCCATCAAGACTGTCTGGCCGTGTATTCTCTCGACTGCACGACGAATTGTCGACCAACTGGAACGCCTGTTGTAAAACGGCTGTTCAAATGAATGGCGACTTGATTAGCATTGGTATATTGCCCACCGTGCGCGAGCATATGCTGTGCTCTGAGAATATGACCGAGCTGATGCGCTACAAATCACTGAACGATCGCGTGCTGGCATTGCGCGATGGAAGACCCTTGCAAATCAGCATCGATGGCGATAATCCACTGCACACCACACATTCGGACGTAATGTTGGAAGGGGCGGCTACGTCATTTCAAATTCATCTGCAGTGTCGCCCTGATTATGCGGTTCGCGACTTCAATGCCAGCCTAGTTGCCTCTGCACCGATGGTGGCGGTGTCCGCAAATTCACCCTTCCTGTTTGGCCATACGCTATGGGATGAGACCCGTATTCCGTTGTTCGAACAGGCAGTAGATGTGGGCCCAAATCTGCTCGCGCGCGTTAATTTCGGACAAGAATACGTACGTGAGTCCCTGTTCGAGATTTTTGCACAAAACCAGAAAGACTATCGTCTTTTATTGCCATCAGTACAAAATTCACCACCGCATGAGCTTGCTCATGTGCGTTTCCACAACGGCACTGTGTGGCGATGGAACAGGCCTTTGATAGGGTTCGATTTCGATGGCCAGGTGCATCTACGTATCGAGCACCGCGTAGTAGCAGCTGGACCTACTATCCGGGATTGCATTGCAAACAGCGCGTTCTACTTCGGCCTGGTGCGTGGATTCGCGCTAGACAAGGATGCAATTGAAACACGTTTACCTTTTGACAAAGCGCGTGACAATTTCTACCGCTGTGCTCGCCAGGGCCTAAACGCGTCAGTGGCATGGCCATCCGTTAATGGGACCCAGAAACTCTCGGTGCGCAAACTGATTGTTGATGAGTTACTTCCGCTTGCGCGCAGTGGACTACAATCTGCAGATATACCCGATTCGGAAATTGATGAATATCTGGGTATCATTGGTGCCCGCGCAGACTCGTCGCAGAACGGTGCCACTTGGCAACGTAATTGGGTTGCTAAGCATGGCATGCACATGCATGAGTTAGTCAAGTCTTATCACATATTGCAACAACAGGATAAACCTGTACACACATGGCCCAGGTAAACAGCGAACTACAGATTCTGTCCTCATTACCGGACGGCTTGCTGGAATGTCCTGCTGATCAGTTGGCTAACCGCCTCGGCTCTCCCACAATGATCAGATTAGAGGGCCAGCAGGAACCTCCCCTGTTTGTCTCGGTGCTTCTGCATGGCAATGAGATCAGTGGCTGGAACGGACTGCGGCGCTACCTCGCGGAGGCGCAGCCACTTCCACGTAGCGTCATAATCTTTATCGGCAATGTACACGCGGCGGCTGCCAACGTACGAGTCCTGCCAAATCAACGCGACTACAACCGGATCTGGTTTGTTCAGAACGAACCTGAAGCGACACTCGCCAGAGGGGTATATGAAGAGTTGCGCGGGGAAAAATTGTTTGCTGCAATTGATTTGCACAACAATACTGGCCACAACCCTCACTACTGTGTACTGACCGAGATTGCACCGGCTAACCTGGGTTTGGCTCGTTTGTTCTCTGACAAAGCAGTGTTGGTTCGCGAACCGGATACGGTGTTGGCTCGTGTGTTTGAGGAGTGGTGTCCTGCCGTCACACTGGAATTGGGCCCAGTGGGTGACAAGAGCTGCGAAGAGCGATGTTTTGACTATTTAAAGCGATGTTTTGCACTCGACCAGGTACCCGACGCTACCCCTGGAGAACTAAAATTATACCGCTCCCTAGTTCGGGTACACGTCGATGACAATGCAGATTTCTCCTTTGCCGGAGATGATACAACGGATCAGAAATCCACTACACCATTGGTTCTGACTGGCGGTGTAGAAGGTGTGAATTTTCACCAGTTGCCCGAAGGTATGGAATTTGGAACTGCTAGAGGTGATATCAGCTCACTGCTTCATGTACTCGATGAGGGCCACAATGAAGTAACAAATGAATACATTGACTGCATTGATGGCAAAATTCTACTTAAGCAATCAGTGACACCCGCCATGTACACGACCGATCCGCTTGTGATTCGGCAAGATTGCCTGTGCTATTTCATGGAACAAATATAGTCGCCTGAGCGAGCCAACGATCCACGGGCTCCCCGCCTGCCTATTGAGGCAGTTAATTCAAACTTACCACCCAATAAATTTGACACCGAGCGGTTCTGAAGTACTATAATAGCCAGTTCATTATCTGATGCGCCCGTAGCTCAGCTGGATAGAGTACCTGGCTTCGAACCAGGTGGTCGGAGGTTCGAAAAGTTGCGATAGCAACTTTCGACAAGCGGCAGTGCCGCGCAGCCCTGGTCGTTGACCAGGGACCTGACAGCCCTGAGGCTGTTAGGGTCAATCCTTCCGGGCACCAAAGGCAAAAACCCTGAATGGGTTTTTGCTTTTGGCACAAGACGCTAAGGCAATGTGTCTAAGCGTTGTAAGGTTTATTAGTTAGTAGTAGAAAAGGCAATGCGCCCGTAGCTCAGCTGGATAGA
>JAVJHY011949591.1:0-31621 GCA_035593235.1 Phascolosoma agassizii
TGACTAGTCGTTGGGGCGCTCGTTGCACGATTTGCCCGACAATGCACAACGGAGCACAGCTCAATCACGCAAAAATCCCGCGTCTCACTCTAATTGAATTCGTTTTCTTCAAAGGTGCGGTAGTTTGATCTGCGAACGAGTGTTCCGCATAGTCGCATCGATTATCGCGTCACCGATCGATCAGAGCTCGTGTGACATCCCGCGAGGACTCACCGTTCAGTCTTCCGTTAAGCACTGCTTTTGTGTTTCTTTTGACCGTTTCTGTAATCCGCGCTCGACAAGCATCAAGTGAGCGCTTGTATTCCGCGCCATCGCTCTTGAGCACCTCGCGATTGTTGTACTCGTACCAACAACCTATCATTCCACCACCGTTAATCAGCACGTCCGGAAGAATGATTGTACCCGCATCTTCAAGCACGACTTCTGCTGCCGAAGTAATCGGATGATTTGCCGCTTCCGCGATGACGCTCGGCGGCCCCGCATCCAATAGATGTTCGACTGCCACAACGTTCGGGTTCTCTGTTTTGGCTTTGTCCAATTCACTCGCTGTCGAAATTACAACTGTACGTGCCGCAGGCACTAACACGTCACAGGGAAGAGTGAGAATCGAATCGATGTCGCTGCTAAACTCGACGTCCTGGTCATTTGTAGAGCAGATCCAGTCGTCGCCTTGCTTCTTCCACGCGGCAAAATATTTCGCGACGTCGAGGCCACCATTACAACGAATTAGGCCGCGATGATTGCAGATAGCTACGACCGAAAAAGTGTCAGGGAGAATACGGGCCAATTCAGCGCCAACAGCACCAAAGCCTTGAATATTGACGCGCAATGTCCGCGCGTCTGTACGTGAAGAGATAATTGCGTCGCTTATCCCGAGCGCCGTCAGGCCATTGCCGTCAATGTCGATACCACCCAACTCTTTCGTAAGACCTGTGACATTCCGGGATAGGTCGTGGTCGGCTGCTACACAACTCAGTACGGACTCCGGGGCCAGCATGTCCGGCCCGAAAACGATATCCGAATCAATCTGCTTCGCTATTCGCAAGTGAGCGGCCACTAACGCTCCACGTTCGGCCACCGACGTTGGAACGCCATCAGGACACTCAATCAAGCATTTCAGACCGTCGATTGGCACGTCGGCCGCTGCCGCCTTTTCGGACATACCTATTGCCAGATGCGCAACTTCTTCGATGCTTCCTCTTTCGACAAAGCGTACACCGCCCTGCCTTTTCGGATAGTTGGTCGTATGAATAGCCGTTCGGGCCGTGACGTTTCCGTGATGCGTCGTGATCAGGTGCCGAAACCTGACTCCACCAATCTCTACGTCGGTCACATGATTCATCGTTGCTACAACGCTTGCTAAAACAATCTCCAACTCACGAACGCGATGGTTAAACCGTAAACTCGCACAGCCCGCCATCAACCAGAATATTCTGGCCGGTGATGAACGCCGCTTGTTGGCTACACAAGAACGCGCAGGTCGCACCGAATTCCTCGGGTTTTCCAGCTCGGCCCATCGGAACCTGGGCAATGAGTTCGTCGGCCAGGCCACCGAGGTCCGCCAATCGCTCCGTAAGAATCGGGCCTGGAAGCAGGTTATTAATAGTCGTACCGGACTCAGCAACCTGCCTCGATACGCCGGCAACGAAGCCGGTCAGAGCCAGCCGACTGGAATTTGAAAGATCCAGGTTTCGAACCGGTGTCCGCACGGTCATTGACGTGATGTTAACGATGCGTCCAAAACCTTGCCCAATCATGCCATCGATAAATCCGGTAATCAGTGATACTGCGGAAAGACAGTTTTCTGAATACGCCGCGAGCCACTGGTCGCGTGTGACTGCTCGAAAGTCGGCGCTCGGAGGCCCGCCTGCGTTGGTTATCAAAATATCAAGACCAGCGACGCTCCCTATCAATTTCTTACAGTCACCTTCTTTCGACAGGTCGGCCACAATCGTTTCCGGAGTTCGGCCAGTCCGCTCGGAAAGTGTCGCCGCGGCGCTAGCCAGGTTTTCCTTGTTTCGTGAAACCAATGTGACTGACACGCCCTCGTCGGCAAGGCTTTGCGCGCACGCATAACCCAACCCCCTTGAGGCACCACACACCATTGCCCTTTTTCCAGTAAGTCCGAGATTCATTTTTTCTCGACCCATTCAAATAGTGGTGTGGGGACAATCATGTTGATTTTTCCGTTTTTGTATCTGGATTTTGAAGTACGAATCGATCGTGCTCCTCGTAAAATTCGATGAGGCGACATCCTTTGAAAAGGCGCGCGCCGTGCAACACTCCGCCCGGAATAAAATAGTTGTCTCCGCTGCTGAGATTGCGCTTTACCCCGTCCATTGATAATTCCAATTTCCCATCCAACACGATTCCCCACTGCGAACCATGGCGATGTGGTGCGACAGTCGCATCATCACTCACTTCGATAAGTGCGACCGACTGTGAACCCACCATCACGTACACAGTGATTTCGGGGACGCCAATATCAACAATCGGCAATTCTTTGATAAACGAAGGAAACTCAGTCATTTATGACCCTTTTTGCGATGCACGATATTGAACATCATATTAGATGTGCTGCTACGCCCAATGCCCCTGTGACCCCCAACGTAATTGGCACGGAGGCACGAAACCGAAACACCAAAACGGCGGCAATCAGGGTGATCAGCAACGTCGTCAGATGCAGCGAATTGAGAATCGGCACCTCAATGACGGCACCGACGGCCCGATAGACAGTGACTTGCCCGAATAGCGCGTGAATTGAAAACCACAGGGCCAAGTTGACAACGACACCAACCACCGCGGCGGTAACACCAGCGAGCGCACCAGACAATAGGTGGTTGTTGCGAAGGCGCTCAATGTACGGGGCGCCGACGAAAATCCACAAGAAGCACGGCACGAACGTAACCCATGTAGTCAGCAATCCACCTAGCAAGCCGGCGAGTCCTGGGTGCATGGCCCCTGAATCTCGATACGCCGCAACAAATCCAACAAATTGCGCAACCATGATCAGTGGACCGGGCGTAGTCTCTGCCATCGCAAGACCGTCGATCATTTCACCGGGTGCCAACCAGCTGTATGTTTGGACGGCCTCCTGGCTGACGTAAGCAAGGACCGCATAAGCGCCACCGAAAGTAACGACCGCCATCTTGCTAAAGAACATTCCAATATTCGAGAACACGTTGTCCGGCCCGAGCGCTGCGACAAGCATTATTGTCGGCGCGAGCCACATCGCTCCGAATACCGTTACGCACCGAACAATGTAACTCGCGCCGGTATCTGGCTCCGTACTCGTCGGGTCGCCTTCATTTGCTTTGACAGTTTGATTGTCGCTTGCGCCAAGTGAATAGTGAGAGATAACAGCCCCTGCTACCGCGGCGAACAAGATGACATACGGGAACGGTACCCGCCATACGAACATTGCGAGGAACGCCGTGATAGCAAGTATCAGCGACGATTTCGATTGGAAAGATCGTCCGCCAATTCGAATGACGGCCTGTACCACGATGACCATTACAGCGGCCTTCAATCCGACGAATAATCCTTCGACCAGAGAAACATTTCCCGCTAGAACATATACATAACTAAGCGCAAGAATTACAAAAAACCCAGGGATAATAAAAAGCAACCCCGCGATTAATCCGCCGCGTATCCTATGGAAGAGCCAGCCTACATACGTTGCAAGCTGCTGAGCCTCGGGTCCGGGCAGCAGCATGCAAAAATTGAGCGCATGAAGAAACCGTGTTTCGCTTATCCACTTTTTCTCGTCTACCAAAATGCGGTGCATCAACGCGATCTGTCCTGCCGGTCCGCCGAAACTTAGCAACCCAATGCGCGCCCAAACTCGAGTTGCTTCCCAGAGCGCCACGTTCGGCATCACAAAGTCGTGCGCCTCTTGTTGAACAGGATTCAAGGGCTCTGAGCTCACCCCTTGACCGCGCTGAAGAATCGGTACAAGTCCTCAAATATCTGACCACCTCTTTCGATTCGCCGATCATCTTCCTCAATTCCGGCAACAATACCCGCAAGCAAATTCGCAATTCCTTCAGTTTCGGGTCGACCGAACTTTTCATCTTTCAAATCGATATCGTGAACAATTTCGCCAATACATTTAAGACCTCGGTCATCCCCGCCGGTCAAATCGACGAGAACCTCGAATGTGCACATATCTCCCTCGTGCGTTAACTCGGCCTCGAACATATCGAACCGAACTTCACCGTCCTCTGGAACGTAGCCGTTGGCCGATACGAACTTGAACTGTGCTTTTGGATCAATAAACCGCTCTATCAACCATGCGCTTGCGATACGATCGACCTTCACCCCGCGCCTCGTGACCCACACTCGATTTTTGAAGTCTTTCAATGCTGATTCCTCCTGCGTGTGCTTACGTATTCGACCGCCGTTGATTCGGCTGTCCAGTTCGAGTATTTCGGACTCGACGCCGTCGTGACCGTTTGCGTGAAAAAAATCGATCGCTTCAATTTCCGAAAATTGTTTCTTGGCTCGCTTTAGCGTCTTGCGAGCACTCTGCTGCAAGTCCGCGGCATCCGCATCAGATTCCGGCGGCAGCATTGCGACCGCCTCCACCAATTCGTTTTTTAGCGCAGCGTAGTCGCCACTCCTGGCCTTATTGAATAACTCGCGAACCTGCTGATCATCCATACCATCTACTAAGCGAGACTCGAGAATCGCTCCATCAGCACCCTCCTTTTTGAGCTCTTGCAGCAGCCACGAGAAGTCCTCCTGTGACTGATCATTTGCAGGCAATACATAGACTGAATTCTTGATTGCGATTGAGCCCATCGACTGAAGGCGACGCCACACCTTGACGCGCCCTGATCCGGGTCCCTTTGGAAATTGATAGACCAAAAGTAACCAGTTTGTACCGTCATTCTGCGTGCTCATATGTCCTTCGGGGTGGTTGAGTGATTGATCCGAGTTCGAAATTTATACTTGCCTGTTACATCTGTTTCATGTCATGTTACGTTTGTAACTCAGTATTCGCAAGTACTTATTTTCGAGGCATAACCCGATATGAAAACGAGGCAGACACTGGTTTTGGGGAGAGCAGACATCGTCAAGACGATGCAACTTTCAGATTATATTGATGCGGTCGAACAGGCATTCAAACAGTCCCACGATGGATTGATGCTGGTCCCGGACGTCGTCCATATTCCGGCAACCGACGGGGCATTTCATATCAAGTCCGCCGGTGTTGTCGGTGATCTACCTTACGTCGCCGTAAAAGTGAACGGCAACTTTCCGAACAACCCAAAACTAAACGATCTGCCAACTATTCAAGGGGCGATTATCCTGTGCGATGGTCGGGACGGCTCACTTCTGGCGGTAATCGATTCCATTGAAGTCACTGCCATGCGGACTGGTGCTGCGACGGCTGTCGCCGCGAAGTATCTCGCGCAGAAATCCGCGAGTGTTATCACGATAATTGGTTGCGGTATCCAAGGAAGAGTTCAGTTGCAATCACTTGCAGAAGTTCTGCCATTGGCGACCGTTTATGCCTACGACAACGACAAGCAACAAACTGCCGCATTCGTTACGGAGATGCGAGATCAAATGGATCTCGACATTATTCCGCTGGACGACTTCGCGGACGGCACACGCGAAAGTCAGGTTATCGTGACCTGCACGTCTTCGCGAAGTCCCTTTCTCAATCGTGAGCATGTAAATCCCGGTACGTTCATTGGTGCAGTCGGGGCAGATAACGACGATAAGCAGGAACTGTATCCAGACCTGTTAGCCCGGTCGAAATTAATCGTTGATGTGATCGATCAATGCGCGGGAATCGGCGAGCTGCATCATGGTTTAGACGCCGATGCGATTTCACGGTCGGACGTATATGCCGAACTTGGCGGAATTGTCGCCGGTGCAGTGTCGTCAAATCTTTCACCTGACGACATCACCGTGTTCGATTCAACCGGCTCCGCTATTCAGGATGTCGCAGCCGCCGCCATTATTTACGAGCGTGCCAAGGAACAAAATATTGGCTTAGTGATGGATTTCGCGTGATGACTCGGTCTACGTTTTGGCGGGTTCGCAAAATCGGCTCAACCTGCTGCGCAATCGTCTTGATCACCTTGACAACGGAATATAATTTGAGTGATTCAAACGAATCGCCACTATTCATACAGAGCTCGGCAGATGTCGAAAATCTGCGGAAACACATTAAGGTGCTCGCCGCGGATGACATGCAAGGTCGGGCCGCTGGCACCGAGGGTCATCAAAAAGCCGCCGACTACGTAGCAAGTCAATTCTCTAAACTCGGTCTCGAGCCCCTAGCCACTGATGACAGCTATTTCCAAACAGTTCAATTCATAGAAAGCACGATAATAGACGGTTCGTCATCGATGACTTTGCATCAACGGGGAATCGACACCGAGTTTCAGGACGGCGAGCACTTCGTGAGATCCGGTGGATTTGGTAAAGCCAGCGAGGCAATCACCGCGCCGTTGGCCTTTGTCGGCTTCGGTATTCAGGCACCTGAATACAGTCACGACGACTTTGCTGATATTGATGTCGAGGGAAAAATTCTCGTTGTACTTAGTGGCGCCCCTCCGATATTTACCGCCAATGAGCGAGCGTACTACTCTTCCTGGACAGCCAAACAATCGTTTGCCGCGCAGATGGGCGCCGTCGGCATTCTGGCAGTACGTACGCCTGTCGATCAGGCACGCCTCACCTGGACAAAAGTTCGTCAGTCAATGTCGCGACCAAGCATGCGCTGGTTAGAGTCAGATGGCGCAGCACACGAAGGTTTTCCCACACTCTCCGGCGGAGCGGCGTTGAGCGAATCTGGAGCCGAGCTATTATTCGAATTGGCCGGAGAGGATTTGGATCAATTATTTCGGCTTCACACGGACGGCGAAACTGGCAGCATTGACCTCGGCATCACGGCGACACTCAAACGACAGTCCAAGCAACTACACACGTCGTCACCCAATGTCATTGCATTGTTGCCGGGCGTCGACCCGATGCTTCGTGGAGAGTACGTTCTATTCACAGCCCACCTCGATCATCTTGGCGTTTCCGGGGGCGAGATATTCAACGGTGCTTATGATAATGCGACCGGAGTGGCAACCATAATCGAGGTAGCCGCCGCCCTGATGCAACAACCATCTGCACCGCGACGTTCAATAGTTTTCGCGGCAGTCACTGCGGAGGAAAAAGGATTGCGCGGCTCTGACTATTTGGCCAGCCATCCGCCCGTTCCGATTCGAAAGATCGTTGCCAATATCAATATTGATATGCCATACCTTGGATATCCAATCGCAGATATTGAAGGATTTGGTGTGGAACACTCCTCCCTGCATGGCGCATTAATTCGTGCGGCAGATTCCGTCGGGTTAAAGGTTACGCCCGATTCGCGCCCCGATCTTGTTCGACTGATTCGGTCGGATCAGTTTTCATTCGTAAAACAAGGCGTGCCGGGATTGAATCTCAAGCCGGGGACGCTATCGTCTGATTCTTCAATCGACGGAACTGCGATGCGCAATCGGTTCCTTAGTGGTCACTATCATCAAGCTAGTGACGACTTGCGCCTTGAATTTGACGAACAAGGCGCAAAGCAATTTTTGAGCGTAGCTATAGCGTTCGGACAGATTGTTGCCAATGATGAAAAGTCGCCGACTTGGAACGAGGGAGATTTCTTCGGTGATCGTTTTTCCACCGTTCAACGTCTATCCGACTAGTTTGGGACATTCCATTTAAGGCCAAACCAAGTCGAAAACTGTCGTAATCCGGTTCTCGTCTCTACATATCGAAAATACCTAGGCAGCAATTTGTTAACGACAAAAATGATACAACTGATCAATGAGCAACGATTGGGGTTTGTCGCGACCGTTGGGTCCGACGGAACCCCTAATCTCTCACCGAAAGGAACAATGGTCGTCGTAGACGACGAGCATATTGCGTTTGGAAATATCCGCTCGCCGAAAACCGTTTCAAACCTGGCGAACCAACCGATAGTGGAAATAAACTTCGTCGACCCATTTACGCGAAAAGGGTTTCGCTTCAAAGGTGACGCCACTTACGCTCGACGAAACGAACCAAGGTTTGAGCAGCTGTTACCGATGTTTGATCGATGGGACACGCTGGTTGATAAAATAGTCGGCATTGTTGTCGTAAAGATAAGCAGCGCAAAGGCGCTTACTACGCCTGCGTACGACGTTGGCGCTACTGAAGACGACCTAAAGACACATTGGGCCAAGCATTTTTCGTCAATAGGTTCATTGAAATAACTTAGCTTCCCTGACTTCCGTCTCAACAGGCTCGCTCTGAGTATTGATTCCGATGTTTACCTCGAAAACGAATAGCGTGTTTTGTTGACCCACTTTTCACTGGTATCGCCGCGTGACTGCGTTACGAATTCGAATTCGTCGTTGTCGAACCGCTTCCAGACCGTGCGCTGCGATGACAAATTTTTGTCAAATGACTCATCAGATACAACAGGTGTGAATTCGTCGACGATTGCCAACGAAGGTGCCTCATAGAAAGTCGCACCCTCGCCTACCACGAGTGACCAACGATAGTGGTGTCCGGTACCAGGTCGGTCATCCAGTACGTAGGTCAGCCATTTCTCGAAGTCAGGTACGTAAGCCGTGACCGTGAATATTCTCGGACCGTTGTCGCTCTTGATGATTGAGACGATTGCGCAGCCATCCAAAATCCGTCCCACAGACATGGTAGCCGAGGACTCGACTCCCTTGAAATCCCGAGTGACGCCAGTCCATTCGCCCTCCAGGAAATCGAGTGAACCGTGCGGTGAGTCTGGGCAGAGATTGCCCCCGTGAAAACCTGGCCACGCGGTTCCGGATTCGCCAAATGGATCCAATGGGCGGATACGACTCGCGTCAACAACATTCCACATTTCCCACGACGCACCCTCGTCGTAAGTATTCGATCCATCCCATCTGAACGCACCGTCACGTATATCGGCGAAGTTGTACTGTCTTTTGAAATACTCGAATCCGCCGTCGTCCGCCGGCCGCCTTGAAACGGAGTACATACTTAATCGACCGTTATCTTCGAAACCAATGAGTTGATCCGTAAAACCCTGTCCATCTTTGCCCTCGCGCGGCCAATTTTGTGCCATTACCCACCTCTCACGCGTCGAATCGAAGTATCGAATAGAGAATCCTCGAGGACTCGGTGCGTCGGCGACCGCGTTTTTCGCCCATGCGAGCTCGACAATTGCCTTGCCGCCCAGAACCGGAAAGACACGATGCCGCATGTGATCTCCGTCATTGTTGAAGTGGAGCTTATTCTGAGGTTTATCACGCCACTCCATATCCCATTCGCCTATCCAGAAATCGAATTCACGATACTGCGAGCCCGCCCAATCATCCATAATTCGAGTTTCTAGTGTCTCACTCCAATCCATTCGTGAATCTCCTGCAAAAGCGACCGAACTTATCGACAATAAGATAAGCAAATCTCGCGACATCGATGACGCGAGTTTGCTGCCATTCCCAACCAAATTACGAATACTCAATTGATTATTCCTTCACCGGGAATATGTATTTGGAAACAGTCACTATTCCGGTCTACGAATCCGTGGACGCGGGTCGCGAATAGGCGCTTACGTACTTGGGACACTCGATGTTATCTGCGCAATCAGGAGCTCTTATTCCGTCGCGTGCAACGGACTGAAGCGGTATCACACCGGCCCAAGTGGGGAAATCCAAATCCTTATCGAGATCAGTCGGCGCCCCGGATCGCGTTTTGACACTTGCCTCATCCAGTGATAACTCAAGCAGACTCGTCGCCGCGAGTTCCTGGCGAGTAGGTTGACGTGCATCCGCCCATCGACCGGGAACAATATGCTCGGTCAGTAGTTCAAGAACTTTGCTTTTTCGATCCAAATCAGTAACCGGTGTGGCATTTCCAAATACCGCCAATGATCGGTAGTTCATCGAATGCTCAAATACCGATCGCGCGAGTACTAATCCGTCCAAAAGAGTCACGTTGAGGCAAACCGACAGGCCACCTCCTAGCTGTTTTAACAGCCGACTCGATATCGACCCGTGCAAATAGATCGAAGATTCTACTCGGGCATAGGCCATTGGGATAACGAACACCTGCGCCCCATCATGAAATCCGACATGTGCAATCAAGCCCTCGTCGAGTATAGAGTCCGCCAATTTCCTATCGTAAGAACCGCGCTCGGGAATACGTTTTAGCGTGGTCACGGCGGTTTTCTTGAGGTCTTTGTTTGTCTTCATTGCCGTATTTCGTAGCCGATAATCTTGCCTATGTTAGAATTTCATCTGACCCCTTGGAAGTGCCAATTAGGTGATTATTTATGGGTCCAGTTGTTTTTGAGCTTGATTCGACGGGCCCACGATATCAAGCACTGTCAGAGGCCATTCGTAATGCCATCAGAGAGCGACGGCTGATAGGTGGACAACGATTACCGGGGACGCGAAAGTTCGCGTCCGATCTTGGCGTGTCACGCAATGTCGTTGTTGCAGCTATCGAACAATTGTCGGCAGAAGGATATCTGGTGTGCCAGGAAAGGTCCGGCACGTTTGTAGCATCTGATATCGCGGAACGCGATCATAGTCATTTCTATCGCACGCCAAAGAGCGAATTGACAACAGCGACCTTGCCGAAGCAAACACAGACCGCCAAACGCATTGCCCTGGCGGGTCACGCCGCAAAACAGATGGCGCGACACCATCAGGATCTGCGCATCAACTTCGAGTACGGGTTAGCGGTACCTGATTCGAGAACAACCGCACAACTAAAACGAATCTACGGCAAAGTCCTATCGAACAGTCCTTACGACTACGGAGATCCGGCCGGCGATACTGATCTCAGGAGCGAGATCGCAAGCCATCTTGATCAATATCGTGGGCTGCAGGTATCGCCTTCGCAAGTCATTCTGACAAATGGGTCTCAGCAAGCACTCGATCTTTGTGCACGCCTTCTATTGGAGGTCGGTGATACTGCGGTCATTGAGGACCCATGCTACCAAGGCGCATACCAGGCGTTTGTCGCGGCTGGAGCGAACGCCTATCCAATACCTGTTGACGAAAACGGTCTCGATATCGAGCAAGCAAATCAACTAACGCGCAAAGTGAAATTGGCTTACGTAACTCCTTCTCACCAATTCCCGACCGGTGTAGTAATGCCACTTGCGAGAAGAATGGCGTTATTGAATTGGGCGAACAAGAATGGTTGCTATGTCATTGAAGACGACTACGACAGCGAATTTCGCTATGACTGCAGACCTATCGAAACTCTTGCGGGATTGAGTAGCGCAAGCCCGGTGATCTATATGGGGACGTTCGCAAAAACCCTATTTCCGGGACTGAGAATTGGCTTTCTAGCTCTTCCAAAATCACTGACCGACACATTTGTCGCCGCCAAATGGCTGTCTGATCGAGGAAACCCTCTGATTCTTCAGCGATTGCTCATGGAATTCATGCGTGACGGCAGCTACGCCCATCATATTCGGCGAATGAATAGGAGCTATGCGGAAAAAAGGCAGCAACTTCTAGTCGAACTGAAATCAGCATTCGGCGAAGACGTCACGATTTCTGGAACACAAGCTGGCACACACATTATGGCCACGTTCAGTCGCATTCCGAATGAGAAAACCGACAATCTCATTGAATTGTGCCTACAGGAAGGAGTTGGAGTTTACGCGGTAAACCATTACTACCAAAAACGCCCCAAAAATGCTGGTTTGCTATTTGGTATATCGACCGTTTCGGCGACGCAAATCGCTGAAGGGATTGGGGTATTGGCAACGAACTATGACATCATCCTGGATAGCATCCGCTAGAGTGAAGTTCGCTTTTGTTAGGCAGGCGAACGCTGCAATATATCCGCTTCGATAGCCTTGCCAAAGTTTCTCGACCCTGCAGAGTCATAGTTTTTGGAGAGAGGATTCATAAACCCATGAAATAGGTCGGTGAGCTGACACTCCACCTCGGAGTTTTTCATCATAATTCCCGAGACTTTAGCCACGTCGAAACTCTCTTCACGACATGGAAATATTAACTTGGTGCGGCATGACGGCGACAGGTCCAGATGATTTCTGAGTTGAGTCGGGTAGAAACCGACAAAACCAACCAAATTGCCGATTACATTACTGCCAATAGAATGCCAAATCGCGGAGGCCCCTGCACTGAATCCGATCAGATACGTTTTGTCGGAGGTCGCAGTTATTTCCCTTGTGACGAGTTTACTGAACCTTTCGTGACCGCACTCAGATAAGAAATTACGATAGGCCTCAATCTCATTGGTGTGCGTAATCTGCAGTGCTGAATACGGACTCACAATAACAATAGATGAACATACGTTTTTCAACCTGATCCTTAGCTTATCCAAGTATGCGCCGTCTCCAAAAATGTCTGTAGCTATGACGATTCTCATTTTGCCCCCTTTACAAGGGCAAACTGATCCACAGCCCATAGCCAATTTCCATCTGGTTGGCACCGGGCGATCTCTGCACTGACATCGCCGTTGCTGTGCCGGGATGATGTGAGCGCGAGATTACCACGGCAAAGTGCGGTGGCTTGATCGCTTGGGGTAAGTTGCGGCCGGCTCATCAAATAGCTGGTAAAGAATTCACGAATTTGATCTAGCCCGACAACCATTTTACCGTCTCCAACTGCCAAAATCGCGTTTGCTTCATAGAGCGCGGCGACGCCCTCGGCATCTCCGTTGTTAGCGCGCTCTACGAAGAACTTCTCAAGGTCGTTTGGTTCTCTTGCTGGTTTATGCACTTGCGGTCTCTATTACTTGTTATTTTTCCAAGATTGGGTATTTAGCTGCATCGGGCGCAACACCCCGTGACGATCCGCATTCGGTCGATAGCTGTCTCCCTGCAGTTTATCACTCGACAGGCTGATATCGGATGATTATGGGCCACTCAGACACTAACGGACTGGGTCGACAATCTGAGGACCAGGTTACTAACTATGCACTCAACCAAGGCGGTGCGGCAATGCCGGCGCGCAGCTGCGTGATATCTGCGTGACTAGCCGACCCGGCTCCTCATCATATTGCATTAAGGCTCGGCCCATCGAATTGGAGGCACGGCGGTGGATCTTTTGCAGATCGCGGTGTTTTACCGAAAAAGAAATAGAAGTCCTGCCGCTCTGCTTGGCAAATTGCGCATAGTTCACCGACTAGTCAGCAAATCGAATCACTGTTGACTCGTTTAAAGTCCCGCGCCTTTTTCCTTCTGGATTCATGATATTCAGTCTCGCATTTGCTCTCTTGGCTTCCATTTGAAACGGGCGCTTGAGAATTCTGAAGGGCGTTCGCCGGATTTCTTCCTCAACGTCAGGCCAAGCAACAGACTGCCCACGAAACCTCGCAACTAGCATGTCGAAAAGCTGATCCCAATTTGGTTCATTTGAAAACAAAGTCTCTTGGTCTGGATCCGTTGCATCTGAGTAAGAATACGCTCCAGTTTGATCGACCTTCCACATCGCATCTTTCATCGCATCGATTCCACTTCGATGATTCGTCGCGAAGAAAAGATCGTAAATAGTTTTGTTCCGTGTGTCCTTCATCGTGAAAAACCGTACATATTCTGCGCCAACACCACTCTCAGAATCTTCAAGTTGTTTCTGATATAGGCCACGAAGAAACGATTCTCTTTCATGTCCCCTTAGCTCATTCGCTTCTCGCCAATGTTCGCACCCGAAAAGGCGATCGCAATGCGGTTCAAACTCCGGCCTAGAAAGAAACCTGTGAATGTAGCTCACCATAAACGTTATGAGTACCTCACAACTTCCGTGTGCCATGAGCCTACTTATGATCTCCAGAGGAACGCCGCTTACGCCGAAGGGATCTATGAATGCAAATGTCGGAGCAAGCTTACTATCCGCTTCATCAAGATAGTCGAGAATTTTTCCGAACGCCTGTTCGTATTCATCGTGAATTATCGTTACGCCAACATCTCCGGGCGTTCCGATCTCTTCGACTACGCGACACAGAGAATCGTGCCGGTTCTTGTCCGACTCGATGAAGATGTATTTGATTTCCGCGCTCATTTTTTCGCGGTACGAATGATCGAGAAATGTCCGCAGCGCGATAACCGGGCTTCCCTCCTCTCCCTTACTATAAATACCGGGCCCCGCGAAACCATCGCAGATCAATACTCTACCGTTGTAACGAGTTAGCTTGGGCAGCCAAGCACCCAAGTACTTCCTTAAGATTACGTGCTTGGCAGCGGTATGATCGTCAAGTGGCCATATTGTTTCTTCCGCCATCGGATGTCTTTACCCTACAGAAAACGAATGTTGTAGAACCTCTGCCGTTTTCGGAAACTGTAGCCATTGCCGACCATCAATTTCGTTTCCGTGAGATTTCGGAGTGCGGCCACCCCATTGTTTGAAAAAGAATGCCACGTTTTGATCAAGGCACTGATCGCGCAGTTCGCGAACCCACTGGGACCGAATTGGCCGGGCACCTGGGCCGCTCTCACCGCCAACAATCGCCCAGTTAACACCTGAAAGATCAACATTTCCGATTGGCTCCAACAGCGGTTCAAATGATACGAATTTTACCGGTGCTGATGTCTGGTCGAGATGCTGCAACCTAACAAGGAAGCTAGGTGACTCTATTGATACTCCAAACCATATGTGTGCTGGCACGGTGGACGACTTGTACCGAGAGTTTACGTAATTGCGCAGTAATGAGCTGCGTTTTGTCAGGACCTGATATGTGTGTTGATCAGCCAACTCCATCACGTCAAATATTTGATCTAAATACTCCTTTGGAATTTTCTTGTGAAACAGGTCGCTCATAGAATTGACGAATATCATCCGAGGCTTCTTCCATCGCGTAGGCTGCTCAATCCTGTTTGGTTTCAGGGTCAGATCAAAGCCGGCTTCAAACGGATGATTCTTTACGCCGCGAAATCGCTCGGAAAATCGTTCGGCGTAGCAGTGATCACATCCCGAACTGATTTTGGTGCATCCCGAGACAGGGTTCCATGTAGCATCGGTCCATTCAATCTGTGATTTATCCGCCATTTGAACTCTCCATATGCACTCGAAGTATACTGTGTTTATATACAGTATGAACCTGCAGCAACATCTAATCCAGCAAATAAATCATAGCAAATTCATTAACTTAATTCTTATCGCTTAGCCAAGGGGGATTCCCGTCAACCGTTGGCGCGTGTCCGTATCACGTGTGACGGCTCACATAAAGAACTAAGCCATGCATCGGTCGTCTCCATTTCGCGGTATCTGTATTCACGCAGCTTTTCGTTTAATCGCCCGTGAATATGTACGCGAATGCTCACGGCGCACGAGTTGGCACTGTAAATATCTGGATCAATGTTAGGACGACAACATTTTATGATGAAGAAACGTCGTCGTTGGCTGTCAATTATCGTCGGCCGTGCTATTCGACACGCTGTGGGCTTCGCACAATGCATGTTTACACTGTAAACACGCTACTCCGGTGGATAACGTGAGTGAGAATTGAGCCAACACTGCCCGTCTGGTTTTGATCAACTGTTCAACTGCTGAACAGTTGATAACTACTCCGAACGTCTGATCCGAAGCGCGTCACTACCAAGCGCGAAGCGCTGTAGTGACGCGGTACGCGAATCGCTCAACCATAAGGCCTGCGACTGCATTTCCCGGCATTTCCAGCGAATGACGGACCTTATACGTTCGTCCTCGATCTGGTCAATGCGAAAACCCCATCACACGTTGATGGGTTATTTCATTTCTCCGTTCTCCTTCATTCAGTAGCGTACTCCCCACTATCCGCAGCCGCAGCCGCAGCGGACAAAGCGGCAACTCACACGCCATTGGCGTTTCATCAATCACACACAAAGGAGGTACTCATCACATCAAACACGCTACAGCCCTCGGGCTGACTGGTAGCTATTCACTGCTCTTCATCAAGACAGTGAATAGAACCGACTACGGCTTCAGGCTGTAAGGGACTGGTGTCCCACGACCCTATTCCGACATTTAGTCGGACTTCGTACTCCTAATTAGATACGAGGCGGTCATTTAAACTCACCAACGAGAACATATGCACCATGAAGAACCTGAACTACCAGTTAAAGCAACTCTGCCGGAACCACCGCGACGGCAGTTGCGGAACGCAGGTCGGTTGATCGCGAATACTCAATATGATCGCCGATCAACTGGATTCACTGGGCTATCGCAGCATGAAGGCGCAGTCACTCAAACCCAAACACATCATTGCCCTGACCAACCTCTGGAGCACACAAGACATCAGCATTGGCAGTCAAAAGAATCGATTGTCCGCATTACGATGGTGGGCAACCAAGATACGAAAGCAAAATGTCGTCGCAAAGAACAACAGCGCCTACGGTATAGGATCTCGGACCTTCGTAACCAACCAATCGAAATCCCAGGAACTTGATCTCTACAAGCTCACCAAGATATCGGATCCGAGAACCCGACTGAGCCTGCGATTGCAGGCCGCCTTCGGCCTTAGACGTGAAGAGGCGATTAAGTTTCGGCCGAGCTACGCAGTCCAGGAGGGTCACATCAAATTGAAGTCGAGCTGGTGCAAGGGTGGCAGAGCCCGGTCGATACCGATCACCAATGACAATCAAACAAGAGTATTGGCTGACGTCGATGCCTACGTCAAAGGCGGCTCGCTCATCCATTCCTCGTTGAACTACGCACAGCAGCTGCATCGTTACGAAGGCCAAACGCTGCGCGCGGGCTTCTCCAAATTGCACGGTCTACGGCATGGTTATCCGCAACGCCGCTTCGAAATGCTGGCCGGGTTCCCCTGCCCGGCCAAAGGCGGGCCAACGTCGAAGGAGCTCACATTCGACCAACGCTCGCTTAATGAAAAAGCGCGCGCCATGATCAGCGCCGAGCTTGGCCACAGTCGTGAATCCATCACGGCCGTCTACCTCGGTCGATGAGCCCCGCCAGTGCTCCCGTTGCGATACTCCCTCGCCTCCTTCGTTTGCGGGATGTTCCAACGTACCTCGGCATGGACCGCAATCGATTCAATACCGAGGTTAGACCCTATGTCACTGCTATTCCTATCGGCCAGCAAGGCGTTGCCTTTGACCGGCTTGAACTCGATGCGTGGGTGGAGGACTATATCTCACGCAACGGGCGTCCCGCGGCAGAAAGGAGAAAGCCATGGGACGTAGAAAAGCGCCAGGGCTCACCAATCGCGGTGGCGTCTGGCACATTGATAAAAAAATCCGAGGTCACCGCCTTTGCGAAAGCACTGGCGAACACGTCCTCGGGAAAGCAGATGAGTACTTAGCCAAAAGAATCGAAGAAACACGCAAGGCGCTGATCTACGGAGAGCGACCGAGACGCAATTTTCGACAGGCGGCAACCAAGTATCTGAATGAGAATCAACGCAAGAAGAGCATTGGCGATGATGCGCTGCATCTGAAGCAACTCGATGCCTTCTTAGGCGACTTAGATCTTCGCTCGGTTCACATTGGAACGCTACAGCCGTTTATCGAGATGCGACGGAAAGCCGGCATCAAGACCAAGTCGATCAATTTGGCTTTGGGCGTGGTGCGGCACATTCTCAACATCGCCGCTTCGGAATGGCTGGATGAAACTGGCCTGACCTGGCTCGAACATTCACCGAAGATCAAACTGCTCAAAGTGACCGATGCGCGTAGGCCCTACCCGCTTTCTTGGGAAGAGCAAACGCGACTATTCAAAGAGCTTCCGGACCATCTGGCTCGAATGGCTCTTTTCAAAGTGAATACAGGTTGCCGTGAACAGGAGGTTTGCAGTCTTCGTTGGGATTGGGAAATCGACGTTCCAGAACTGGATACATCGGTATTTCTAATCCCTGAAGAACAGGTAAAAAACGGCGAAGAACGTTTGGTCGTTCTCAACAAGGTGGCGAAATCGGTTGTTGAGAAAATGCGCGGTCAGAACCGTATGCACGTATTTACCTACTGCGGCAGACGCCTAACGAAAATGAACAATTCCGGTTGGCAAACTGCCAGGAGAAAAGCCGGGTTGTCACAGGTACGGGTACACGACCTAAAGCACACATTTGGTCGACGACTCAGAGCCGCTGGCGTGTCATTTGAGGATAGGCAGGACTTGTTAGGACACCGGTCAGGGCGTATTACGAGCCACTACTCGGCAGCCGAATTAGGCAACCTTATTGAGGCTGCTAGCCAGGTGGTCGGAGGGGGGTCCCGCAAAAGTCCCGCACTGGTGGTATTAAAGAAAAAAGCAGCTAGCGCATGAGGCACTAACTGCTTGATTTAACTTAGAATTTATGGCGCACCCGGAGAGATTCGAACTCCCGACCACCTGGTTCGAAGCCAGATCTTTGATTGCCAATTTCTAATTTGTTTATAGTAGGTTACGAGACTCGATTGTCCCATAGAATTCTCGGCCTAGGCCTTCAAACCCTTATTTTCGCAGCAGCATCATCGTCGTTGTGGGACAGATGCCCTACTCAATTTTCCATGGCTTGTTCCTCGACTGCGCACCACCCAGCATCGATCGCCGCGTCCAGTATCGTACAAGCTTCAGAATTTGCTCATACAATTTTCAAACGATAAGCAATGGCACCGCTGATCATCAGCGGAACAGCGAATATGACGAACGAGACGGACATTGAAGTTCCGCCCGCAATTAGCAAGCCGCCCAAATAGGGCCCAACTACAGCGCCGAATCGGCCAAGGCCGATCGCCCACCCCACCCCGGTTGTCCGAACCTCTGCTGGGTATATTCGTGCTGCAACAGCGTACAAGCCGACGAACCCCCCTTGCAACAGGAATCCGATAAGTACGAGGTAGAGCAAGAGGTTGTCGATGCCATTGGCGACGGCAAATAGGATCATGACTAGGGACGCACCCGACAAGAAGATGCTAATTAACTTCGACAGCCCAATCCGCGAAGAAAGCCAACCAAGCAGCAATATTCCTACTACCGCTCCCGCATTAAACGCGACAGATGCGTACACGCCTTCCGTTTCTGTTAGCCCGGCATTTATGACCAATTTCGGGATCCAACTGACCAGAAAGTACAAACAGATAAAGCAGAAAAAGAACGTCATCCATAGTGTTAAGGTCTTCGCGCGGCGTCCCTCCGATAACAATGCAACAACGGTGGCGCTCGTTTGTGATCGCTTACCACCGGTATCGGGAAGTGCGTCAATTTTCTGACTGCCGAGACGGATCAACACTTTGTTGAACTTCTGCAAGGCATTTTTCGGTCGTCGCGTTCCTAAGAACTGAAGAGACTCGGGAAGAAAGAAAAACACTACTACAGACATAACCAGACTAGCAACGCCACCGAAGAAGAACACGCTCTGCCAACCGTAGGCTGGGATTAGCCATGCTGCAAGAAAACCGCCGAGCATTGCACCCACCGGATACCCTGCGGTGATTGTGACCACGGCGAAGCTACGGTATTTCGTTGGTGTGAATTCCGACGTGATTGTTGCGAGGCTAGCCAACATCCCACCGACCCCGAGCCCCGTAACAAATCTGAGAGCGATTAGATGCCACAAGTTGTCGGCGTACCCTGTAGCACACATGCTGATGCCAATTACGACAATGTTTAATAAGATCATTCTTCGGCGACCGACAATATCGGAATACGGGGCAATGAACATTGCGCCGATCATCATGCCTACTAACGCTGAACTGAAGACAATCCCGAGCTGATCCGGTGGAATAACTAGCTGTTCGCCAATGCTGTGAGCCGTGAAGGCCATTGCCGTCACGTCAAATCCGTCCAACATGTTCAAAATCAGCGAAATCGCAATCACGAGTATTTGCGTCGGCGCGAGCCGCCCACCATCAATTGTTTCTCTGATGATCGCAATCTTGTCACCATTGGTTTCGGGCAGACTCAAATCAATAACCTCTATCTATATGACGGTGAATGCAAGATCGAAATTCGATTATCCTGCTAATAGAAAGTTCATAACTCGGGCCAGTACAGTCGCATCGGGTTATCGACTAGCAGCTTGCGTTGCAATTCACTTTCTACAGCTATTTTTGGAATGTAGTCGACGAGATTGCCATCGTCGGCCATATGCGACTTCATATTCGGGTGTGGCCAGTCTGTTCCCCACAACACTCGGTCTGGATACGCCTCGACCACGCGCCTGGCAAATGGCACAACGTCGTTGTATTCCGGTGGGCCTCGAAAACTCAAGCGATCAGGGCAGCTGACTTTTGTCCACATTTTCTCGTTTTCGCCAAGCATATTCATGAACTCGTTGAATTCATCGCCGTCGGGATCCTTGCTGACATCCGGACGGCCCATGTGGTCGAAGACAACGATGCCGGGTAAGGTTGCAAAGAAGTCGCTCAGTGAGGGCAAGTCTGGCGACTCAAAGTAAATAACCAGATGCCAACCCAGGGATTGGATACGCTCACCGACTTCTCGCAACGTGTCGTGCGGCAGCTCATCGACCAGTCGCTTGACGAAACTGAAACGCACACCGCGTACGCCCGCGTCATGGAGTGATCGCAATTCCTCATCCGAAATATCTCGCTTTACGGTCGCAACACCCCGGGCTCTGCCTTCTGAGTGGACTATTGCATCTACGAGAGCCCGATTGTCGGCACCATGACAAGTTGCCTGAACAATGACATTACGTTCGAACCCCAAGCGGTCTCTTAGGTCCCAGAGTTTTTCCTTGGAGGCATCACACGGCGTGTATTTACGTTCCGGCGCATACGGAAAGACATTACCGGGACCGAAAACATGGCAATGTGCATCTACGCTGCCCGGCGGCACTTTGAATTCAGGACGCGACGGATCGGGGTTAAATTTCAACCAACCGTCATCCATATTGAATTGCTGCTCGCTCACCGCCCCTGCCCGTTCAAAATTGCATCCAGTCGCGGATAGACGCGGCGTGCATTCAACTCAAAGACTTTGCGCCGATCATCGTCATTCATTTCAAGCGCATCCACGTAGCGCTTGGTGTCATCAAAGTAGTAGCCCGTCTGCGGGTCGATACCCCGCACCGCACCGACCATTTCAGAGGCGAACAAAACATTGTCGACATCAATCACCTCAAACAACAGGTCAATTCCCGGCTGATGGTACACGCAGGTATCGAAAAAAATGTTTTTCATCAGATGCTGAGACAGGTCTGGTTGCTTGAGCATGTCTGCCAAACCCCGGTAGCGTCCCCAGTGGTACGGCACGGCGCCACCACCATGGGGAATAATTATCCGCAGCGTCGGGAAGTCCGCAAACAGGTTGCCTTGCAGCAGTTGCATGAACGCGGTCGTATCTGCATTCATATAGTGTGCGCCCGTTGCGTGAAAACAGGGATTACAGCTCGCCGACACATGGATCATTGCGGGAACATCAAGCTCGACAAGTTTTTCGTAGATCGGGTACCAATACCTATCGGTAAGCGGCGGTGACGTCCAATGACCGCCAGAAGGGTCGGGACTCAAGTTGCAGCCGACAAACCCCAACTGAGTAATAGCACGTTCCAATTCCTCAACCGGGCCAACCAGCGATTCGCCTGCAATTTGCGGTAGCTGAGCTCCACCAACGAAATTTTCCGGGTACAGGTCTACGACACGTCGTATCAAATCGTTATTTGCGCGCGCCCATTGCATTGCCGTATCTGCATCACCAACGTGATGTGCCATGGCGGATGCGCGCGGTGAAAAAATCGTGAGGTCCGCACCACGTTCGCGCAGTAACTTGAGCTGGTTTTGATCGATCGTCTCTCGAATTTGATCATCACTGATATTTCCGGGTGCCGGCCGCTGCGACGATGGACTATCAAGATGCTTAAGCTGCGCCTCGCGAAATTCCTGATGCGCTGTTGGCGCTGTTGTGTAATGGCCATGGCAATCGATAATCAGCATCGCATTTTTCCTTCGGGTACGAAGACGTTGCCGTCCATGAGTTTTCGTGCCGTTCGCAGCAACGCCGATCGGGCGACTTTCAATGTGCTGCCCTGCCCTGATACGTCAATATCAACTGTGAATCGTCCGCTTGGGTGCTCGACATCAACCACGCCGCCACTGACAATCTCCGTGACACCATCAGCGACACTTCCTGGGATACAACATGCTGCCGCAACACTCGCCGCACCGAGAACACCAATCGACTGGTGCACGCGATGGGGAATAAAAGTACGCGTCGCGACCACACCACCGTCTGTAGCGGGCGAAATAAGGCTCATTTTCGGCACTGTTTTTAAAGAGACATCACCGAGATTCATTAACGGCCCTGCCTGCAACCGGATCGATTCGACGTGAGCCCTCAGAGATTCGTCGGCCTCGAGTTCGTGCGGAAATTCCTGACCAGTCTTGCCGAAGTCAGCCGCTCGGAGCAGGACAACCGGCATGCCGTTGTCGATACAAGTGACTTTCAACCCGTCGATTTCATCAATAACGTTACCGGTTGGCAGCAATGCGCCGCAATTCGAACCAGCAACATTCGCAAAGTCGATCATGATGGGGGACGCAGTTCCGGGAACGCCATCAATCGCGGCTTCACCTTCGTAGGTGACCTGCCCACCCGGCGTTCTAACCTGGGCAATAGCGATCCCTCCGGAATTCAACATGCGAATGCGAATCGTGGTGTCGTCCACGGCGGCGGCCACGAGGCCCTTTTCGATGGCGAACGGCCCGACACCTGCCAGGAGGTTTCCGCAGTTTTGCCCGTCGCTGACGAGCGCCTTTTCGACAACAACTTGCAAGAACAGATAATCAACATCGGCCGCTGAATCTGGTGACTTCGAAATTACAGCGACTTTGCTCGTTAGGGGATGTGCGCCACCCATGCCGTCAATCTGGCGCGAATCGGGCGACCCCATGGCCGCCAGCAACAGTCGGTCGCGCGCTGCGACATCCTGAGGCAAATCTTCCTTAAGGAAATAGAGACCCTTCGAGGTACCGCCACGCATAACGACAGTAGGGACGGCCAACTGCATGCCTTTAGTCCTCTGACTCGACGTAGCGCAGCCCCTTCTCGGCAAGCCGCTCACGCATGTTGTAGATATCAAGCCCTAGCTCGCCAGCCTCGAATTTCTTACGCTTTTCTTCTTCGTTAGCGACACGCTGTTTGGATTTCTCGAGCACGGCGCCGGCTTCTTCCTTGCGAACGACGACAACACCATCGTCATCGGCAACAATCAGGTCGCCTGGAACAATTGTCTGGCCGGCGCACACGATCGTTGTGTTCACATTCGCAATCGTTTCTTTGACCGTACCTTGTGCACAAACCGCGGCGGACCACACCGGGAACTTCATCTCGGATAGCGTCGCGATATCGCGAACGCCAGCGTTGATCACCAAGCCGCGAACGCCGCGCGCCTGCAACGACGTTGCCAGGAGGTCACCAAAGTAGCCGTCACGGCACAAGCTGGTTGGGGTCACGACGAGAACATCGCCGTCCTGACACTGTTCGACTGCGACATGAATCATCCAGTTGTCGCCGGGCGCCACTTCGCAGGTCACTGCCGTCCCGGCGATCGACGCCGGTCGGTAGATTGGTCGAAGAGTCGTATCAAGCAAACCTATGCGGCCTTGCGCCTCATGAACGGTTGCAACACCAAACTCGGCGAAGTCCGCGGCCATCGGCTGGGCCGAGCGATCAATTTTCGTTACGCAGATAGTCATAAGGTTTTTGCCCGAAAAGGTAATTTACGGCATGTAATTTATTCTGAAAGGGTTTCCTTCCGGGTCTCGTACTACCGCCTGGTACCAGCCGTAATATGTTTCAAACGGCGGTTTAACCATTGATCCGCCCAACTCCACCGCAAAATCGCATCGAGTATCAACATCTTCGGGGGTTGGCGCTCCGAAGGTCATTAGAATGGTGTCAGTCTGTGCATCCGGCTTGGTTAGCGACAAAAGATCGTACGCACCTGAGCTACTTATACCAATACAGCATCCACCTGTCTCGAATCCTCTGAAATATTCAGAACGACTTGCTGTAATCTCTTCGAGGTCAAAGAGTGTTTGATAGAAATCAGCAAGAGCAATCATGTCTCTTGCCAAAACATTAACGTAAAAAAGTGGATTTTGACTCATAAGTAATTCTTCAAGAATTTAGGCTAGTCGGCCGTACGTTTTTTCGTACATGTAAGCAATATGCTCCCCTACCGTCGTCTCCGGAAAATCAGGCTCACCGGATTCCGGCATACACGTCGGTACACATTTCACTTTGTAAAAGTAATCCGGATCGAAAAACGTGGGACATGAATAGCGGCTTCTGCCACTTTGATTGTTGACCACGCGGTGATAATTTGAACGATACATGCCGTTGGTCAACACACGCACCATCTCGCCAAGATTGACGACGAATGTGCCTTCGATTGGAGGCGCCTTGATCCAGTCGTCATCGGCGTTCAGTACTTCCAATCCGCCGATATCGTCCTGCAACAGGAAAGTCAACATACCCCAGTCCGTATGAGCGCCCGCCCCCAGTTGATTCGCGACAATTTCCTGCTCTTGAGGTGGATAGTGAAGTAAGCGCCCTATCATCAAAGGGTCAGCTAGATCCTCCTCACTAAAATAGGTCTCCGGCAATTCGAGTGATAATGCCAGTAATCTCGCGAGCGTTCGGCCCAGATCACGAATCAAATCAACATATTCGTTAAGAGAATCTTTAAAGCCTTCCGGCTGATCCGGCCACTGATTTGGCCCCGTATTCGGTACGCCCTGTTTCACATACGGATGGTCTTCGTCCAGATCATTACCGATGAGAAACCCTTCTTTCAAATCGGGTGGGGAACCTTCATCCAATGTCTGGGCAGCGGCTGGCTCGTAGCCACGGGTACAGGGAGAATTCCTGATATGAACCTTGTCTTTTTCCTCGGCAGGTAAGTCGAAGAATGTCCGCGCCAATTCAAGATGCTGTTCCATCCTCTCAACAGGAATCCCGTGGTTCTTAATATAGAAGAAGCCGGTTTCCCGAGAGGCTTTATGTACTTCCCATGCAACGGCTTTCTTCTTTTCTATATCGTCAGAGAAAAAAGGAGCAAGATCAATAATCGGTATGCTGTCAGCGGCTTTGGCGGGTGTGTATATGATCATATGTTTATCGACCTTTAGCCAGCGATGTGCCGTAGGAAAAATTTAGTTCTTTCAACCAGCGCCGATAGGCTATGGACAGCTTATCGCAAGGCTGGTGGAATTCATCCGCCATTTCAAGGGGCAATCGTTGCGGAACCTGCGACTCCACTATCGGCAAGTCCTGCAAAGTAATAACGTCCTGAAAGTCGGTAAACTTCTTCTCGGGCACATCAAAATCGTAATTCACTGCCAGTGAAATCCAGCCAATACTCTTGAGCTCATCTACCGGCTGAACGGCAATGACGATGGCTTCGCGGCGTGGATTGTCACCGGCAGGATCTTTTGTCAATACAGCGGTCAAGGGTTGCAGTACTCGGTAGGAGTAACTCATTTCTGCACCATCTTTCACCACATTGTTGGATGGCTGAAAAAATCGGCACTTGGTTGCACTGATTCCACCTCCGTCTTCACTGACTTCTACCTCGTAGTCTTTCACTTCGGTATGGGGTTCTTCACCCAGATAGGGGAAATGGACATAGGGAAAGTGGGCCATGTCGAGAAAATTCTCGATCGCCCGTGTCCCTGTGGCGGCATATTCGTATGGGCCACAGTGTATGACCCTGAAGCTTGAATCAGAAAATTCATCCAGCGCTGGAACCTCCGCAGGCGGGTCCCCGAGGCTCGTCCAGATATATCCGTACTTTTCCTGAACCTTGTAACTGGTCGCTGAAAATCTTCCCGAGACTGGTTTCTCGGGATGTGCTGGTACGAAAGTGCACTTTCCATTGGTGGCATAACGCCAGCCATGATAGGGACATTGCAGCGCGTCTCGCTCGCTATCTATTCTGCCTAACGAAAGTCTAGCGCCCCTGTGCGGGCATTGATCGCGCCACACTTGAACACTATTCGACTGGTCTGAACGCCAGATGACCAGGTTCTCCCCCAATAAGCGGACCCCCTTTACCGTACCTTGGTAGATATCATCCGACCGCCCAACCACATACCAATCATCGAGAATATTCTTATCGACCATTAGAAAGTTACGCTACCGCGTCCTCCAACACCGTCAAGCCCATCCCGGTCAGCATTGGCAGATAGTAATTGCGATGGATCTTATTGACCTCCGGTGTCAACGCGCCACGCATCGTGAGCCACATCATCATCTCTACCGCCTCCGCGCCGCCGCGTTCCATCCATACGTCGTGCGGAATGTCGATGAGACTTTCCGGGTCATCTTCTATCCGGTCGAGAAACTCCCTGTCCCAAGCTTCATTCATATGACCGAACCTAGACCCATGTAGCTGATGAGAAAGCCCGCCGGTCCCCAATATCGCCACACGCACGTCTTCAGGATAAGACTCGACTGCGGAGCGTATCGCTTGCCCCAACTTCCATAAGCGGCGTGGTGTAGGCAACGGATGTTGAAGCACATTGACGTTAAAAGGCACTGTCTTGACGCTCCAATCCGGCTCGTGGTCGAACAACAGAGGGTGTGGCGCGAGGAGCCCGTGATCCATCACCATCTCCTGGCAGATTGTGAGATCGAACTCGTGTTCCACAACCAGCGAGTTAGCCAAATGCCAGGAAAAATCGGTATCTCCTGTCACGCTAGGCAGATCACGAATACCAAAACTTTCATCGCCTATCGGATATTCGTCGGCTGCGCCCATTGCAAAGGTCGGATACTTATCGAAAAAGAAATCGGTACCGTGATCGTTATAAATCACGATGGCGTGAGTAACACCTTTTTCCTTCAGCCAGGCCTTGGCTGGGATGTAACCGTCGAAGAGGGGTTTCCACTCCGGTGTCTGCTGCCTGTTCGAATCGAAGGCGACGCCTATCGAAGGAACGTGAGAAGTACCGACCCCTGCCACTATTCTGCCCATTTTTTGCGTCCTCTAAAGGGTATGTCTGCTATTCGTTTTCCCGCAATGCCACGTTACGGGTTTTCATGAATTCATCTTTCGTCTCACCGCGTTGTTGCGCGCCGAGAGTTGCGAGTCCGGCACCGGTAACACTACCGAGTTTCAGCAGCATATAAATACTACCGCCGCCCTCTTCGACCAGACTCTTGAAATCGCCAGCCAGAATTTTTTCTTTTTCCCACTGAGAAAGTCCGCTGTCCATATAGTCGTCCGGGTCTTGCAGGTACGCTTCCCGGTTCTTGGCCTCGTTGAGGGAGAATGCAAAGCGGTTCAAATTCAACCCCTGCTTCGACCTCTGACCTGTGAAGACGTATGTGCCTGGTATATGATCGGAATGACCAGTTTCTTTACTCATGATTTCCTACCCGCATTGCTAACTGGTTAAGTGCATGTAAGCGCGATGCCCGTCTGACCGCGCACAAAAAGCCGAATCCATCACCAGAATCAAATTTTTCGCTTGACGAAACAGTGTTTCGTGTAACAATACAATTCGATGGCACGCTGTGTTGTCATTCAAGCGTATCGGAGAACACCCATGCCCGCGGATCAAGACGGACCGATTATTCAGCCGGTCAATTTGACGATGAGAATTCTCGAATGTCTTGCTTCCAGCGGCGGTGAAAAGGGCGTGACTGAAATTGCACGGGAGCTCTCGGCAACCAAGCCGCGTATTTATCGTCATCTGCAGACGCTGCGCCAACTGGGCTATGTAACGCACAGCCTGGCCACGAGAAAATATCGTGTGGGCATGCGACTTCATTTGCTGGCCAAGATGGTCGGCGAAAACGTTGAGTTGATGCCGGCAATTCGCCCGGCTATGGAGACGCTGCGCGACCAAACCAATCAAACGTCGGTGTTCGCCAGCGTGCTTGACGGCAAGATGACAATCATCGACTTTGCGATGGGAACTACCCTTGTGCAGTACGCGTTCCGTCCGGGCGCTACATTTAGTCTCCATTCTTCCTCGCTCGGCCATATTTCGCTCGCCTTTGGGCCGGAAGAATACTGGGACCACCTCAACGGCGACAAATTCGAGCCAGAGACACCTAAGTCGATTACGGACCCCGTCAAACTGAAACCTCGCGTTCAAAAAGCCAGGGCGAGAGGCTGGGCTATCGTGCCTGAGGGCGCCGTCGTTGGCGTCAATGCAATTGCCGCACCCGTTTTCTATCATGACTCTAACTACGCCGGCGCCATTGCGATTGTGGGATCGGTTCAGAACATCCCGTCGGACCCGCCAACGGAACTGGTCAACCAAGTTATTGCAGCTGCGCGACGGGCATCGCGCAATCTGGGCTGGCGACCAGAGGCCGAACTCAACGCCTAATTGCGTCCTGTCGGCTTGAATGCCGACTTTAGCTGACCCAAGCATGAAAACCTCTCCCCCAAAGACTCGATGACGGGCACCACTATTTGTTTCGTTTCACGAAACAGTGTTTCGCATCCCATTACATTATTTCCAGATACATCTAATGTCAAGCGCAATGCGGGGGGCTGCTCCGTTACTGGTGCGCCGACATTCGGGAAGCCTTCTACCAACAGTATTTCCAACATCGCCACGGCAAGTGCCTATTGATGGCTATTTCGATTCGTGTTATCGTTTCGCTACACGGTACGTTGTTTCGTGTCACGATACAAGAATAAATCGACGTTGTTTGTGAACTTAGTGGGGGAAAAACACCATGCATGTCCCGGTAGCGATTGTTGGCGCGGGCCCCTCGGGGTCGCTTTTAGCGTGGATCTTGCGTCAACGAGGGATTGAAAGCGTCGTTCTGGAAAGGCGCAGCAGAGAGTACGTCGAAAGTCGCATTCGCGCTGGCGTCATGGAGCAGAACGCCGTTGACCTCATGATCAAGGCAGGTATTGGCGAGCGCCTAATAGAAGAAAGCATGTATCACCCGGGAGTGATTCTTGGGCTGAACAACGAACACCACTTCTTGGATTTTGAAACGCTCATCGGCATTGGCGTCACCGTCTACGGTCAATCCGAGGTCACCAAAGACCTTCTGGGCGGTCTTGCGGCCGAAAATCACAATGTCCTCTATGAAGCACCGGTTACGGCAATCGATGGCGTTGATGGCGATCAACCTACGGTGAAGTACACCGAGGCCGGAGTGGATAAGGAACTAACCTGCGACTTCGTCATTGGCTGCGACGGCTTTCACGGCCCCTCGCGCCAGGCAATGCCTGCCAACATTCTTAAGACACACGAAAAGGTCTATCCGTTCGGGTGGCTCGGGGTGATGGTCAATGCTGCGCCCTCAACTGACGTGGCACTCTTCGCTCACCATGAACGCGGATTCGCCTTGCTAAGTATGCGTTCGCCGAAAGTTTCACGCCTTTATCTGCAGTGCAAACCGGACGAGGATCTCGACGAATGGCCAGATGATCGAATTTGGGAAGAGCTGGATACGCGCCTCGGTACCCCAGGTTGGGAGCTTGAACGCGGCGAAATTTTTCAAAAGGACGTAACGCCGTTGCGGAGCTTTTTCTCAGATCCGATGTGTCACGGCCGCCTGTTTCTGTGCGGCGACGCCGCACACATTGTTCCACCAACCGGTGCCAAGGGCCTGAATTCTGCGTTTGCCGATGTGAGCGTCCTGTCCGCCGGACTGATCGAGCACTTCACAAAAGATGACGACACCATTCTCGGCCGCTACGCCGAGGTCGCGCTGGATCGCAATCTTCAGACGCAACGTTTTTCCTGGAGCAATACGGCCAAGTACCACATCTTCCCGGACAGCAATGCCTTTGATCGTCGCATGCAAGTTGCCGAACTTGAGTACCTGGTAAGCAACGAGACGGCTCAGATTTCTTACGCGCAGCAGCATACCGGCCTGCCGTTCGAATATTGGCCGGAACTTTAAGCAGGGAGAAACAGCATTGCCCCGAATTACACTTGTCGAACACGACGGAACGAAAAACGAGCTTGATGTGGAGAGCGGATATTCAGTCATGCAAGCGGCCGTCGACAACATGCTGGAAGGCATTGTTGCAGAGTGTGGCGGAGCCTGCAGCTGCGCAACCTGCCACTGCTATGTCGATGATGCCTGGCTCGATAAAGTCCGAACACCCGATGCGACCGAAAATGAAATGGTCGAATTTGCAGTAGATAGAAAAGAGAACAGCCGTTTGAGTTGCCAAATCCAGGTTACTGAGGAACTCGATGGCTTAATAGTGCACCTACCCGAATCCCAATATTGATCGGAGGAAAAATCGTGAAAACGAAACTACAATGGGACTGTAACAACAAAAATTCCTCTCGAAGCGCTCAAACAAAAACCTTGTTTGCGGTTGTTGCCATTATTTTGTGCAACACCGGTGTTGTCTCTTCTCCCGCGATCGCGCAATCATCGCTTGAGGAAGTAACTGTTACAGCGCAACGTCGAGAGCAGAGCATCCAGGACATTCCCTACAATATTTCGGCGTACACGGGTGACTACCTTGAATCCTCAAGAGCATTCGACATAGGCGACGTTTCTCGCCTCGTGCCAGGGCTCAATTTCAAGGATCAAGGCGCAGCACCGCGATCAAGCCGAAATACTTTTATTCTCCGCGGGATCAATGCCAATGATTCCAGACTGATATTCGGCACTGATGTTAGTTCTGGTGCAGTTTCAATGTACTACGGGGATACACCGCTGTTTTTTCCGATAGTCATGAAAGACGTGAAGCGAGTGGAAGTACTACGTGGCCCCCAGGGAACACTGTACGGCTCGGGATCATTGGGCGGGACCATTCGCTTCATTCCCAATAAAGCCGACTTCGACGGGTTCTCGCTGGAAACCAATGTCCATCTCGACTCTGTATCGGAATCCGACGACCTAAGCTATGGCGGTGACATTGTCGTCAATATTCCGCTTCAAGAAGACTCCCTTGCCCTACGAGTAGTTGGAAGTTGGGAAGACGTCGGCGGATTTATTGATGGGATCGGTCTCGTACAATTGGATAGCAACGGCGAGCCCGTTCCCAGTGTCGCTGGTGACCTCAGTAGTGGTTACGTGCTAGCGCCAGAAGAGGACACAAACTCCAGCCAATCACGTATGCTACGCGCCAGCCTCAATTGGGCACCGACCGATACAACCGAAATAGAGTTAGCCGTCCTCACGCAGAATAGCGAAGTAGACGACTTTTCCGGCGTGAATCCGGGTTTCGATGGCGGCCTCGTTGACGCCAGTTTGGCTAACTTTCCTGGTTCGTTTTTTACGAACGCGAACGCGTGTAATGGCGGTTTCGCGTTTTCCGCAGATTTCTTTACGCCAAATCTAGCGTGTCTCGGTGCAGGTGGAATCACGCTTTACGCCAATAGTGGTGTGACAATCCACGATGCCTGCGATTATGAGCACACTATGTTTGTTAAGTCAGCTGGCGAAAGCAAAGCGGACATATTCAGCGCCGACATCGGTATCGATCTTGGTTTCGCATCAATTTCATCTTCCACCTCTTATTCAGAGGTCAGCTTTGTGAACTCGCCCGACTTCACCGGTTTCGATTTGCCGACCAGAGCCCCAGGTGGCTCCAGCGTTGCAACGTTTAATTCGTTCTACCCTCGAGCGGTCGGGGTCACATCATCCGTTGACGAGACTGAACGCTTTACACAGGAAATTCGACTCACGTCATCGGGCGATGGCAATATCGATTACGTAATTGGTGCGTATTATGAAGACAGGGAATCGATCGGTATCACCAATACCACGCAACC
>JAVJHY011950670.1:18747-31571 GCA_035593235.1 Phascolosoma agassizii
CGGATCGCAGAAGGCCCCTGAGGTCGCGCCGTCTCGGCTCGCTTGTTCCTTCGGTCCGAGCGCTCTCAGCCCTTGCAGCCGGCCCCTTCCTACTCATCGAGTGGAGCCGATCGACGGTGCCCAGAGATTCGCTGTCTCCCTGTGTAGATCCTTCCTCCGTCGACACGGCCTTCGGTAAGACCTTGCAGGCTCGTAACCTGGGCCTTCGAGGCCCGCCCGAAACGGTGTCGCCGTAGCATCTCCTGTTGGGCAGCCTCCTGACGGTTCACGATGACCAAGGAGGAAGTGGATCTGCCGGCTTCATCCTCCGCCCGGAGATGATTGCGTTCTGCCGCAATTGCCTTCGCGATGGCCTCGACGCAACCGTGGCGGTAGGCGTTGGCGTAGGCACGTCCCTGTCCCGCCGCCTTCGCAATCGAGAGGCGGGATATGTCCGAGACGCAGAAGTCGAAGAGCAGTTTGGCTCGTTCCGCGTCGCGGGGCAGGCCTACGATCTGGGTACCTCGCGCTCCATCGGGTGAGCGTCTCGAGTAGACACAACATCCGTGGGCCTCGGCGAGTACCGCGGCGAGGCGGGCGCGCCATTGTACCAAGCGCTTGCCCATCTCATCGAAGAGAGCTTCTTCGATCTGTTCCCGGTCACCGAGCTCGCCTAAGTCCGCGACCTCGATCTCATGCCGTTCCATGATCGCCGAGGCGTGGGCAGCGGCGGAGGCGGCTTCGTGCTCGTTCTCCGACTGGGCTAGAGCCAGAAGCTTTCTGACCTTCACCATCGTCTGGTCACGAGTCAAGGTCGAGGGCTCCCCAATCCGGGTGATCGGCGTGTCGCTCGCATAGTCCAAGAGTAGGGAATTCCGAATACGGCAAGGGCCTGTCAGGCGGCGTCCAACTGCGCTTATTGCCTTTTCTGTCCCCGGCCGGACTGGGCTGCTTTGAGCAACCCGGTCCGGCCGGTCGCGCTCCCCGCCACGGGTGGCGACGGCGCCCCCTATCTTTCTGGACGACCGAGAGTGGGGGTAGGGATGGCTGTTGGAACCGTGTTGACGAAGTCTCTGGCCCTCGCAGCGGGCCTGTTGGTTCTGAGCTGTGCCTCACCTTCGCCGTCGCCAGAAGGGCGACTCTCGGCCGGGGACCATGAGGTCACCTTACAAGTCGATGGGCGGACTCGGATCTATTTGGTCCGCGTTCCCCCGGTCTCCGCGGGGAAGGGCGGCTACCCCGTGGTCTTGGCCTTCCATGGCGGGGGCGGGACGCCGTGGCAATTTCGAGACTCTCGAGATGCCGAGGAGCTAGCAGATCGGCAGGGCTTCGTGCTGGTGCATCCGGCGGGCATCCCCGCTCGGGACACCGGGCGCCGCTTGATGACGTGGAATGCGGGAGATTGCTGCGGTCGCGCTTCGAACGAGGGGGTCGACGACGTGGCTTTCGTGGCAGCGCTCTTGGATGATCTCGCGACACGGGTTCCTGTCGATTCGCAGCGCGTCTACGCCATGGGTCACTCCAACGGGGGCATGATGACGATGCGCTTGGGTGCCGCGCTTCCGGAACGGATTGCGGCCATTGCTGCGGTTGGGGGCGTCGCCCGGATGTCGAGTTCTCCGCCGAAGCAGGCGCTTCCCGTGCTCCACATCCATAGCGTGGATGACCCACGGGCTCTCTTCGACGGCGGGCTAGGGCCGCCGTTTCCACTGACTCGGAAACGAATCGAGTTCGTGGGTGTCCTGGAATCGCTCGCTGCTTGGCGGGCGGCCGCTGGCTGTGCACTGGCGACCCGGGAAACCGCGCCTCGGCGCTGGACAGCCCGGGACGGGACCGTTCACACCGCCACGCTCGTCGAGTGGCAGGGCTGCGACCCTGCCTCGCCGGTCGCATTGTGGAGGCTCACCGGGGCGGGGCACGGTTGGCCAGGGGGACGGGTGGCGATGCCGAGGCTCGTGGGTCCGCGCACCGAGGTCATCGATGCGGATGCGATCGCCTGGGAGTTCTTCCGCCGGCACGTCAAAGTCCCGTGAGTACTTCGGGATCGGAGCTGCGGCAACGGTTCCAACGGCGCGCCGCGACGGGCTCAGCAACCGACGGCTGTGCCGCCAAACGGGAGACAGAGGTCTTTCCCCTGGCCGCCGTGAAGCCTGTCGAAACCGGAACCGCCGAGGAGCAGGTCTTTCCCGCGATTTCCATAGAGCTGATCGTTGCCCGAACCCCCGAAGAGCAGGTCGGGACCCTTTCCGCCGCGCAGCTCATCGTTTCCAGGGCCGCCGAACGCGATGTCGCGGCCGCGGCCACCGATGATGATGTCGTTGCCACCAAGGCCAAAGATGAGATCGTCGCCGTCGAGGGCGATGATGACGTCGTCGCCGGGGGTTCCGATCAGGGTGTCATCGCCGTTCGTTCCCATGATGGGAGCGAGTCCGCCCACTTCGACGACCTCGACCGCTCCCGCATCGCAGGCGGGGCCTTGGGGCCGAAGGACGCCCCGCTGGTCTGCGCTCAGCCCACAAGACACGGCCGGAACCAGACCGGCAATTGGACTGGTCGGTGCGGGGAGCCGCGTGAGGGTCGGTCCTCCGTTGTCTGCGAGGGCGGCCAGCTCCGGGTCGATGGCTTGGACGGTGTCGTTCATGCCCAGATTGCACGACGGGTCGTCGGCGAAGCTGAAGCCACCGCTGGTTGGTAGGCCACCTTCGAGGTCGCAGTTGCTGCCGCCGCCAATGGGCAGGGCAATGACCGATGCCGTGACATCGAGGCTTCCCCCTGCCGCCAGGAAGACCTGGAGGTTGGCGGCGTTAGGCGCTGCGTTCTCGACGAGGGTGGTGTGGACGAGCGTCAGATCCCCCAAGGGCCCCATGGCGACGCCGCCGGCGATCTGGGTCGAGCTGTTCTGGGTGATCGTGGAGTTCTCGATGACGGTGGGTGACGTGCCCCCGATGTTTCCGACCAGGATTCCACCCCCCAGGCCGTGGGTGGAGGCGTTCGCGTGAAGCGTGGAATCGATCACATGGAGCGAGCCTGGTCCGGGCGAGCCGAAGGCTGTTCCGACACGGATGCCGCCGCCGCCCAATCGGGAGGTGTTCGACGCCACGGTTGTCCGGGTCAAAGTGGAGTCCGTGGCGATGCTGAAGATCCCGCCTCCTTCTGCTTGATTCGATTGGTTGCCGGTTACCTGTGTTCGTAGCAGCTGGGCCGCGTCGATGTCCCAGACGCTGATGCCCCCGCCCGAGTTGTTGGCTTGGTTGTTGCTCACTGAACTGTCGGTGAGGAGCAGCTGGGGCAGCACCACGTCCGGGCCTTGGTCCAACTCGCGAAAGTAGAGTCCGCCGCCCCCGCCCGGGACGGCACCCGCTAGACCGGCGCGGTTGCCGTCGAGCGTCGTGCTGGTGATTTCGACCTGACCGGT
This sequence comes from Phascolosoma agassizii, assembly GCA_035593235.1. NCBI lineage: Eukaryota > Metazoa > Annelida > Sipuncula > Phascolosomatiformes > Phascolosomatidae > Phascolosoma > Phascolosoma agassizii. The sequence goes on from JAVJHY011950670.1 coordinate 22,142, forward strand.
GCCGACGAAGATGCCGCCGCCGTTACAGCAGTCTGGGGCTTCGGCGACATTGTTATCCACGCTGCTGTCAGACACGGTGAGGATCGGGGTGAGCGCCATCGCCGCGCTGAGGTTGTCACCCGCTTCAATCGAGATGCCCCCTCCAGGCCGGCTAGCGAAGTTTCCGTCGATGTGGGAGTTCGTGATCGTGGTGCTCGGCGGGATGGGCGCCGGAGCGTTGATCTGGCCATAGATGACGTGCACGCCGCCACCCCCTTCCCCGACGGGCGCAGCGCCGTTGTTGGCAATCGTGGAATCGACGATCGAGGTACTGAGGCAGAAGGAGCAGACGAAGCCTGCGCCATCGTTGTTCGTGACCGTGACGTTCGTCAGGTCCGCAGTGGCCTCTCCGGAACCCGTGATGCGCACGCCCACGCCATCGTTGTCGGAGATCGTGCTGTCGGTGATCACGAGTGGGTGACCGTCGATTAGATTGACTCCGGCTCCGGCGTTTCCGGAGAGGTCGGAGTTGGTGATCGTCGAACCCGCAATGCTCGACCCCAGAGCGGAACCGTTGTTGTTGATTACCACCACCTGGTCGAGGTCGAAGGAAGTGAACGGGTTGCCCCGAAGAATGGAACCGCCCCCGGCATCCAGGTTGGTGAAGGTCGAGTTCGAGATCGTCACCGAGCCCTTGGCGCGAATCGCCGCGCCGTCGATGAAACCTCCACCTGCCGTTCCCGTCATGGTCACATCGTCGACGATCAGGACGGAACCATCGGTGGGTGCTGGGCCTGCGGTGGTGTTTTCGAGGATCCGCTCGCCGGCGCAGGCCTGGTGGATCGTGGCGCCGTTCCCAGTAAGGGTGAGCGGATCTTGGGAGGTATGAACCAAGTCGCCGGCAGCGCAGTTCGTCAGCGTGTAGGTGGCGCCGTTAACCAGCACGATCTCGTCGGCGCTGGCGTTGGCTCCCGCCTGGTTGACAGCCTCACGAAGGGAGATCACACCATCCGCGCCATTCACGAGATCCGAGGTCGTGGTTACTGGGATGACGGCTGCAGCTGCAGCATGTGCAGCGCTCAGAAGCAGGCCAGCGATCCAGAGACGAAGAGGGGAGGGCGGCTTCGGCGTTCTCACGGGGATGTCTCCTCGAGGGGCTCCCTGAATTTTATCATCTCATTCGAGTGCTAGGTCGACCTGAATGGGTCGATCCATCGCGATTCCACAGGAGGAGATCCGTTTGGGTGGGATGGGCTCGCAGAGCCGCTGCCGCCTTCCGTGCCGTCTCTCGGAGGTTGGGGAGGAGGCCGGATTTGGGCCGGTCGGACCGAGTCGTGTGAGACGGCCTCTCTCTGCCGACATCGGGGCTCTCTTGCCGATTGCGCCGAGACCGGCCATCCGGCACTCTCCGCCGCTCGGTCGCGTCCCTTCGAGGGCCGTGCTCGCGGCCCCGTAGCTCAGCTGGATAGAGCGCCAGCCTCCGAAGCTGGAAGTCGTACGTTCGAATCGTACCGGGGTCACCACGAGCCTCGCACTGGTGAGCAGAGCCAAGCCTAGATCGCGCCGGCCTTCCGGAGTTCGCCGATTCGTTCCAGGCTGAGTCCCACCTCGCGAAGTACCTCTTCGGTGTGCTCGCCGCAGTGGGGGGCGGGGCGCTGGATCGCCCACGGCGTCTTCTCGAATCGGTACGGCGCCCCGGGGTAGGTGACCGAGCGCCCGAGTCGCGGGTGCTCCACTTCGACGGGAAAGCCCCGGGCTTTGAAGTGCGCGTCCTCGAAGGCTTCTTCTGGGGCGTAGACGATTCCGGCGGCCATCCCCCGATCCTGCGCCCCTCGAAAGAAGTCGTAGGCGGAGATCCTGGACGCGATGAAGTTCAAGGCTTCCCGGCCGGCCCCAAAGATGGCGGTAACCTCGTCATCCTGGCCGATTGTCGAGAGGTCAATGGTTTCGCGCTCCGCGCCGAGCTTCAGGAAAACCGATTCTGGAAAAGCATCCTCGAGGCCGAGCTCCTGGATCCAGTCGAACAAGTGTCTAAACTCTGCAGGGGTACGGGGAGGCACACCGCTCGTGATGTAGCGGCCGTCGGCGCATTCGACCTGGGTCGGGAGGGTTGGTTGCTCCATGGCATGGCGCCCAGTCTGGCGTTGCACCGTGCCTTGTTGAATGAGCCAGTGATAGCTGGCCATCTCGGTGGTGACGTTGGCGGCGGCATGCATACTGATGTCGATGTGTTGGCCGTCGCCGCTCGCCGCCTGATGGAGGACGGCGGTGAGGATCGACATCACGGCATAGTGACCGGCGATGTGACTCGCCTGGCCGCCTGCGCCGCGAATCGGTGGCAAACTGTGATCGTCATAGCCGCAGCTCCAAACTGGCCCCCCGCCGGCCAGGATCGTCAGGTCGGTCGCCTGCTCGTCTCGGCGCGGCCCATGCTGCCCGAACGGCGTGATCGATGCGGCGATCAGTGCTGGGTTCTCCTCGCAAAGCGAAACCGGGTCCAATCCGAGCTCGGCCAGGCGACCGGGAGCTTCGGCCTCCAGTAGGACATCAGCCGCGGCCGCGAGTTGGCGCAGAGTGTCCGTGCCTCCTTCTTGATTCAGATCGAGGGTGATGCCGCGCTTGCTGGTCTGGTAGTGCCAGAAGAAGAGGCTCTGCTCCCGGTCTGGCACATCCGACACGAAAGGTTCGTAGCCCCGCATGCGGTCACCGCCGGGCGCCTCGACCAAGATCACATCGGCGCCCATGTCGGCTAGCAGCTTGCCGGCATAGGCGGTTCGCTCGTGAGCCACCTCGATCACGCGAATCCCCGCCAACGCCCCGGCCCCACTCACAGCACACCTTCCTCATGGAGTCGCGCGAGCTCGTCGTCCTGGAGACCGAGAAGGTCCCGGAGTACCTGATCCGTATGCTCCCCGATGCAAGGCGCGCCGCGGTCGATCCGCCAGTCGGTCCGGGACAGATGCACCGGCAAACCGTCGACGCGTACCTCTCCCATCGCCGAGTGGGAGGCGGTGGGCCAAAGTCCCCAGGCCGCCGTGGTCGGGTCGTGATCAATGCGCTCTTCCGGGCGCTGCACCGCGCTGGCCGGGACGCCGGCACTCTGCAGGGCTTCGGCGGTTTCGAACTTGTCCCGCGGGCGGGTCCATCCGGCGAGGGCCGCGTCGAGTTCGTCCTCCGCGGCGCGCCGGCCTGCCAGGTTCTGGTACGCGTCAGTTTTCGCCCAGCGCTCGTCGACGACGGCGCGAAGGGCCTTCCAGTCTTCCTCGCCCCGGCACGCGATGGCGATCCACTCGTCGTCACCGCGCGCAGGATACACGCCGTGGGGTGCCATCACGGGAGCCTCGCTTCGGTTGCTGTTCGGCTGACCCTCGCGACGGGTCGGTCGGCCGTTGACCGTGTAGTCGAGCAGTGTCGGGCCGTTAAGGGTGAGACCGGCTTCTGTGCACGAAAGGTCGACGTATTGGCCCTCGCCGGTGCGCTCTTTATGCACCAGAGCCATGAGAATCGCGATCGCCATGATGTAGCCACCGGTGTGGTCCATGTAGGAGTAGCCCCAGCCGGCCGGCGGTTGGCCCGGCAACCCCGACGTAAAGGTCAGGCCGGACATGGCTTGGACGATGGGCCCCCAGGTCTTGTAGCTCTTGTACGGCCCTGTATGGCCGAAGCCGCAGTTGGAGACGTAGATGATGTCCGGCTTGATCTTCTTGAGCTGCTCGTAGCCGAAGCCGAGCCTGTCCATCACGCCGCCGGCGAAGTTCTCGGAGACGACGTCCGATCTTTGGATGATCTCGGTGAGTAACTCTTTGCCCTTCGCCGTTCGGAGATTCAGGGTGATGCCGAGTTTCTCGGTGTTGTGGTTGCCGAAGCCGCCGCCGAAATCGACACCGCGTCGCTCATCGACGAAGGGCGGCATCGAGCGCAAGATGTCCCACATCCCCTGGCGAACCGGATCCTCGACGCGGATCACCTCGGCCCCGAAAGCGGCCAGCCACTTGGTGGCCCCTGCACCGGCCAACTGCCCGGTGAAGTCGCAGATGCGAAAGTGGGCGAGTGCCCTCGGCCGTCCGCTCATCACGCATGGCTCTCGGGCAAGCCCAGTAGGCTCGCCGTCGTCTGGGTGTTTGCGATGGGCCGGCCCATTTTTTCACACAGCCGCACGGCTTCATGAATCAACTCGACGTTCGTCGGCGAACGTCCCGGGTCGTAGAACTCCTCGACGCCAACATGGAGGTGTCCCCCGCGCTCGAGGGCCAGCTCGGCAATTGGCGTCGCCATCAGGTCTCCGCCCCAGACCGAGACGGACCAGGGCAGGCCGGTGCCGTCGAGCAAATCCAGGTAGGCCAACAGGGCGTGGCGGGTGGGCGGCAATCCGAAGGTCGTACCGGGTTGCGTACCCATCAGTCCGTACTCACCTCCGAAGTAAAGCTTGACGAAGGTACCCCGGGGCAGCCTGCCGGCGTGGTGCCAGGCCAATGTGGTTCGTAGGGAGCCCGGTTCGTAGATCCCGAGGCTCGGTCCGAGCCGCAGGGCTTCGCAAGTCTCGAAGGCCGTGCGGATAGCGTCGTAGGAGACGCCGTATACGCCACCGCTCGGGAGACCATCCGGGCCCGGTGCTCCCAGGTTCGTCGAGCCGGGGTCGAAGGCGCCAATCCGCAGAGGGACCTCGGCCTGGATGGGCGCGAGATGGGACATCATCTGCTCCATCTCCGGGGCGACGCCAAGGGTCGGGTACCACAAGGTGTCGGGCCGTTCGGCGAAGATCGGTCGCCACGCCTGGAGATAGTCGTGAGCAGCCTCTTCTCCGGCGAGGTAGATGTCGCGGTTGTGCGCGTGGATGATTGCCGCGCCGGCGTCGAGACACGCGAAGGTGTCGTCGATGATCTCGCTGGGCTCCCGCGGCGCATGCGGGTTCTTGTCCTTGGAGGTCATGCCATTGATGGCGACCTCGAGGATCACCGGGCCAGCCGGGTCGGTTGGGTCAGTCGGGTCCGGGAGCATGCAAACCAAGAGATACCACGTCCCGGTGCACTTGGGCGGAGGCCCCGGCTCCAGGGGCAGCTGATTCGCGCCGGCGGCGCAGCCGGCGCCCCGCGGAGAGCCGCCCCCCAGATTCGCGCGCTAGTTGGCGGCCGCCAGCGCAGGCCAGTTGGCATCGCTCTTCTGGATGAACCCCGGGATGTCCTTTTCCCAGCGCTTCTGGATCGAGGCATTGACGTTGAGGTAGAGCTTGCCGTCGACCATTCGCCAGGCGCTCGGATCGCCGGGGGCGAGCTTGTTCTGGGCCACAGCCCATGCGCAGTGTCCGCCGTACTGAGGTGCGTAGGCTTCCGGCTCCGCCCGAAATGCGGCCAGGTTCTCTGCACTGGAGAAGTGCCAGTGGACACCGCGCCATTCGGTGCGGTGTGAGCTCGAACCTTCGACGGGCTTGCCCTCCTTGAAGTACGCCACCGCGTCGTAGCCACCGAGCGCGGTGGAATTGAGGAACCCGGTATAGACCGGATCCGCCGCGAGGCCCGGGGCCGCGAGGCCGAGGGTAAAGAGCAGCGGGGCGGCCCACCGAACGAGGGTGGCGGGCCTCAAGGGAACAAGGGAAGCGGACATGAGATGGACTCCTTTCCCGACAAGATGCCCACCGCGTCCCAGGGTTTCGCGGGTCCTGTTGGCGTGAGGCAGAGGCGCCGGGCCCGCGACGAGCTCAGCTCCGCTTCTTCCCAGGTTTTGCCTCGACGGCCTCGCTGCGAGCTTCGCGAACCCAGACCGAGAGCTCCTCGCGGTCTTCGAGGACGTCCTCGGGCACCTCGAAGTAGGGCATCCCGGCTCCGCCGCGGCCTGGGAACTGGGTCATGTCGCGGGCCTCGAAACGCCCCCGATTCCCGTCGCCCACCCGGAGGTAGAACCGCGATGAGCCGGAAAGAATCGCACAGAACACCTCGTCCACATAGACGCCGACGCCCCCAAACATCTTCCGTGCGCGGATCGCCCCGGTCGCCTCGAGTTGGTCGAGGACGTACTGCTGGAACTGGCTGTATGCCATTGCTGCCTCCCGGGTCGGCGGAATCCGACAATCTTACGACGAACGGGTCAGACCGAAACGGACACGGGTTCGGGGGAGCTTGACTGCCGGGAGGGGCTTCTCGGGAGGTGACGGGGCCGAATCGGCCCGCGTCCGCACGCGCGGATCTAGGTCGGAAGGCCGATCGCGCTCAGCTCGGTGGCTCTTTCTTCGTCACTGAGCCGGACCCGCTCGAGGAGCACCGCCATCAAAGGTAGCCGCGGCCGTTCTGTGAGCTCCGCCGGGAGCGGCTCGACGTAGAGCGCGAATCGCCCCTCCCGCAGGGTCAGCAGCAGGTCGAGGGTCTCTCGAAAGTCGTCGCTGGGGTAGGGGTCCACGAGCCTCGCGTGAACGAAGTCGCCGTTCTCGACGAAGATCGCGCCCGAGATGGAGGACCCAACCACCGAGACTCGGCCCGAGAGGCCGCAACCCGCAATCGAGTTCAGGACATCGGTGAGGGGGAAGTGGGGTAGGTCCCCGGAGAGATCGGCTGATTCGTGTTCGGGGGGTGCCTCGGGCGGAGCGGTCGGACTCCACGGACTTCGGATGCGGCGTTCGAGGCGGGATATCAATTCTCGGGAGGCCGCGCCGCAGCGCTGCCAACCATCCTGGAGCTCTCGCAAGACTTCATGTATCCGGTGGGACTCGACCAGCGGGATCTCGGCGAGAGTCGGCGAACCCGCGAGGGGATGGCCACCGCCCAGTTCGCCTCCAGCGAGGCTTCGCGCGGCGACGAGGACCGCGCGAGGTCGTCGGCCTTTTGCGCTCCGAACTGCCTCCGCGGCGCTGGCTGCCGTCGACACGGCGAACCCATGACCCACCAAGAGGGTTTCCAGGTTGCGACGGACATTTTCAGACGAGTCGACCACCAGGATTCGCTTGCCGGGCATGGGGAGACCTCCACCCCAGTAGGTACCCCCTGCGCAGCGAGAGGTGACGGGTCGCCGCCCGACTGCCGGTCCGTTGCGTGTGTGTGAGCGGTTCTTCGGGGAGCCCGGGGCGATCCGGATCCGGGCCAAAGGGTGGCGTTCGGGCTCCGAGTTATCCCAGCGAGAGGCGACTGGCCATGTCTTCCAGGTAACGCAGGGTCGTGTCCACACTTCCGCCGCCTCGCATGTCTTCGAACTCTCGCATCAGGATGAGCCGGTCGACCCCGAGATCCTCGAAGCGCTTGGCGCTGTCCACGTCGAAGGGTGCAGGAGGGGTCACCGAGATCTCGAGCTTGCCGAGTGCTGTCGACCTCTCCACTTGCTTCGCGGTCGCCTCCAAGTTGCGTAGGACGCCCGCGGTGCCATCGGGATCGAGGAAGAATCCGTACCAGCCGTTCCCCTGGCTCACGGCACGACGTAGCGCGGGGGGCGAGAAGCCACCGACATGGATGGGAGGGTGGGGTTTCTGCACGGGCAAGGGCCGTGATTGGATGCCGGAGAATGACGTGAAGTGGCCCTCGAAAGCAGGCGCTTCTTGGGTCCACATCGTTCGAATCACCTCGATGTGTTCGCTGGTCCGCGGCCCGCGTTCCTCGAACGGGATGCCGAGGGCTTCGAACTCACCCGGCACATAACCCACCCCGACTCCGAACAGAAGTCTTCCCTTCGAAAGCACATCGATCCCTGCCAACTCCTTGGCGAGAACCAGCGGCTGCCGTTGCGCGAGCAGGATGATCCCGGAACCGATCTTGATCGTCTCGGTCTTGGCCGCGAGGAAGGCCAGGGTGGCGATCGTATCGACGAAGGGCGCATGGGGCGGTGTTGGAGACGGGGGTTCTTGGGGATCGATCAGGATCACGTGCTCGCCGGTCCAGATCGATTCGAATCCGAGACCTTCGGCAGCAACGGCGACCCGTTCGATCGCATCCGGGTTGTTCAGGGCGCCTAAGTTGGCGCCAAAGAATCCGACTTTCATGAGGTCTCTTTCCTGTTCGCGGGGTTCGAAGTAGCGGCTGACGCGGGCCTAGGCAACGTCGCCCGCGAAGAACTCGATCAACTCGATCAGATTGCCATCGGGATCGCGGCCATACATGTTTTTGATGTTAGCCTGGGCGACCGGGGCCGATTGGAAGGGCATACCCGCAGTCGACAGTCGCTCGAACTCCGCGTCGATGTCTTTGACTTCGAAAGAGAAGTGGCCGATTCCAAGATCCGCGTTCTGGCGGCGGGGAATGTCCGCCATCGGCTTCGGCAGCTGATACTCGAAGAGTTCGAGACGGTGATCGCCGTGGCGGAGCATCACCACCCGACCGCGGGTCTTCGGCTGGGCGTGGGTCTTCTGGAAGGCCTCATTGGTTTCGTCCCAGGGGAAATCGAACTCGACTTCGAAGCCGAACAAGTCGCGGTAGAAGGCCACGAGACGATCGAGATTCTCAGTCGAGAGAGCGGTGTGATGAATGCCGACGAACATATGGCCTCCTGGAGTCGGATTATACATTTCGCCGCTTGCCACGTGGCCTTCTGCGGGTCTAATCGTTGGACGGAGGCCTGGCTTCCCACCCTGAATCTTGACCCGCGGGTTCCGTCGGCCCAGAATGCGCGAATGCTCGACGCGCACGATCTGGTTCTCTGCAGTGGCAGCCTGATGCAAAGTGGTTTCGAAGAAATGGTGAAGGTGGCCTCGAAGGCCGGTTTTCAGGCCATCACCGTCTGGCCTCGTGACTACCGCGGCGCGCTCGCGGCGGGTCATACGCCGGCGAGCCTGCGGCAGCTCCTGGCGGATCACGGGATCGAGGTCGCTGATCTGGACCCGCTCTTGACCTGGCTTCCGCCGGAGTTCAGTGGAGGCGCCGACCCAGGCCCCTATGCCGACGCGAGCGAGGGCGACTTCTTCGAGATGGCCGCGGCCCTTTCGGCCCGGTCTGTGAATGTGGCCCAAGGCTTCGGCGACCAAATCGATCTCGACGGCGCAGCCGAAGCGTTGGCCGGGCTTTGCGATCGCGCCTGGGAGTATGGGCTGTTGATCACTGTGGAGTTCCTTCCCTGGTCCGGTCTGCCCGATGTCGAGACCGCCTTCGAACTGGTGCGGCGGGCCGATCGCCCAAACGGATCCCTCATGGTGGACAGCTGGCACTTCTTCCGAGGCTCGAGCGACATCGCGCAGCTGGAGAGAGTTTCAGGCGCGCGGATCGGCAGTGTGCAGCTCAGCGATGCACCGACCGAGCCAGGGGAAGACCTGATCGCGGAGACCATGGAAGCGCGACTCTTGCCGGGCGAGGGCGGCGCCCCGGTGGTCGAGATCCTTCAGACTTTGGATCGGATCGGGTCCAAGGCGCCCATCGGCGTTGAGGTGTTCTCGAAGAGCTTGCAGGCACTGCCGGCCGAAGAGGCTGCCCAACGTCTGGCGGGAGCGCCCCGCCGCGTGCTGGCGCGGGCCCGGGGCGCTGAAGCCTAACTGCCGGCGTAGGTC
>JAVJHY011951746.1:0-31453 GCA_035593235.1 Phascolosoma agassizii
GCTTTCTTCGTTACCCATAGCGACTACTCCCGTAGTTCTGCAGCGGCATTCGTCACCGCCGTGATGATCTTGTCGTAGCCAGTGCAACGGCATAAATTGCCGGCCAACCAGTAGCGCATTTCCGTTTCGGTTGGATTTGGGTTTTTATCCAACAACGCTTTTGCTGCAACGATAAAACCGGGGGTACAAATCCCACACTGAAGCGCGGCATCTTCGAGAAAATGTTTTTGCAGCGGATGTAAATTATCGCCTTCGGCGACTCCTTCGATCGTACCAACGTCGCATCCTTGTGCTTCAACGCCGAGTACTAGGCACGAGCACACCAAGCGACCGTCTATAGTGACGCTACACGCGCCACAATCGCCCGATGAGCAGCCTTCTTTACTGCCGGTTAGCCCGAGTTCGTCGCGCAAACAATCGAGTAAGGTTTGTTCGGTTTCACACAAAAATTCGGTTGGTTCGCCATTAATTTTCGCGGTTACGTGATGCTTTGCCATCCTATTTTCCTTGTGCTCGTTCGAGTGCGATTAAGGCCGCGCGACGTGCCAGGACGCCGGCCACTTTCGTGCGGTATTCCACCGTCCCGCGTTTGTCATCGATGGGATTACACGCAGCGCTGGCCGCTTCAGCGAGGGCTTCGAGTGCCGTGTCGTCCACCGGCGTGCCGATGAGTGTTTGTGCTGCGGCTTTCACTAATAAGGGTTTGGGCGCGACCGCACCCAGTGCGACTCTAGCGTCCGTACAAATCCCCTTCGTATCCAACGTTAGGCTAACGCCGGCGCCGACCACCGCGATATCCATTTCCGTGCGCGGAATAAACCGTAAATAGGCATCGCCCGAGCGCCTCGGTCGTTTTGGTAAGAACAGGCTCACCAAAATTTCACCCTTTTTTAACGAGGTCTTACCCGGCCCCGTGACGATCTTCTCGACGGCCACCGTACGGGTGCCTTTCGGTCCAACAATCTTGCAGGTGGCCTCGGCGGCAATTAAACCCGGGACGCCATCGGCGGCCGGTGATCCGTTGCAAAGGTTGCCGCCCAGCGATGCACGGCCTTGGATCTGAGTCGATCCGATCAGATCCATGCCTTCCACCACACCAGGCCAGGCCTTCTTTAACGCTTTATGCGCGCTGATTTCCGCCCCGGGCACAGCCGCACCGATCCGGAACCCGTTCTTTTCAGATTTTATCGTTTTGAGTTCGGGGATTTTTTTCAAATCCACGATAACGGAAGGCTTAACTCGGTCCGCGCGTAGCTGCACCAACAAGTCGGTACCGCCCGCCAGTACGCGCGCATTTTTGCCGCCCTCTGCTAGGCTTTTAACGGCAGCTTTTACCGTTTTTGGGGCCGAAAATTCGATTTGTGTCACGGTTTCTCCAATTCTTCAAGGTAGGATGGATAAGAAACGAACCAGGGATTGTACCGCCGTTGAGTTTGATCAGGAAAGGGATTGCGGGTCACCGCCGAAGGCCGACTCGATCGCTACACAGCCGTGTGTGCGCCGCGGGCGTTTTGAGTGGCGTCTTGCTTGCGGTTTCTTGCAAATCGGGAAATCCGGGCGGAACGCGGCAGCGCTGCGATTGGGTGGCACCTTTTTCGACCCTTGCAAGACGTGTTGCGCACCGGTTGGCAGAATGGGCCGGACCGTGCGTGGCATAATCCTTGCTTTTGTTCGGAAATCTAGTTAAACAACTGCATCCAAAATCGGCTGCTAATCCATGCGAACCATAATTATCAACCATTCGAAGGAGTATATGGCGGTCTTACGACGCCAGCTCGCTGCCATCGATGCAGACGTGGAAGTGACGGAATACGATCAAGAAGACTTAGGACGTCCGGAGCCGGGTTTTCAGTGGGACCTGTACGACCTTTTAATCATCGAAGAACATTTGGCCGGTTCCGAAAGCGGTCTTGCCTGGCTTGCGGTTTTATCGTTGGATCAAGAAATACCGCCAACCATTATGCTGGGCGACGCCGCCGATCAATTCGTCGCCAGTAAAATCGACGAAATGCCGAATACAGCTTATGCCGTAAAGTCCGAGCTGTCGGTCAAATCGTTGACCAAAGTAATTAAATCTTTGGGTGTCGGCCTCGGCGCCCCACGCAACCCCGATCCCTTAGAAAGTAGTCGCTGTACAAAAGATAAACAAATTTTTGGCGATCTTGCCTCGCGCGAAGGCGACATCGAAGGGGGTTACAAGTTTGTCCGCTTAATCGGCCAGGGCGCGCACTCCAGGGTGTATCTCGCCGAGCGCTTAGAAGACAAGCTGACCTTAGTCCTAAAAATCATCGATCTCGATTCAATTGACGATCCTTCGGTATCGCAACGTTTCGCGCAAGAGGCGGCGATGCTGGGCGAAATTAATAGTCCCTATGTGGTTAAATTTTACGGTCACGATTTCACCCCGACTTACGGGTATATCGCGGTTGAGTTTTTTACGCGCGGCGATCTCAAACAGCGGATCGAATATGGAGTATCCACCCAGGATGCGCTGCTCTACGCGTTGAATATCGCCTTTGGTCTTGAAGCGATCCACATGCACAACATTGTTCATCGCGATTTGAAACCCGGTAACATTATGTTTCGGGCCGACGGCAGTTTGGCGCTCGCCGACTTTGGCATTTCCAAACATCTGGGCGGCTCTTGGGACTTGACGAAAACTGGCAGCATTCTCGGTACGCTTAACTATATCAGTCCGGAGCAAGGCCTTGGGCAGCCGGTCGATCAACGCGCAGACTTGTACGGCCTCGGCATGATTCTTTATGAAATGCTCACCGGTGAAAAAGCGTTCCATGCATCTTCGCCAGGCGCCTTGGTTTATCAACACCTGTACGCTGATGTGCCGACCCTGCCCGAATCGTTAGCGAGCTACCAATCAATCGTTGACCGTCTATTGGCAAAAGACCCCGCCGATCGTTACCAAAGTGCTTCAGAGTTGGTGGCGAACTTGCAGCCGTATTGCAAAGGCTATAAACAGTAGCAGTTCGAATCATGGTCTGCTGCGGCTCCGCCGCGTTCCAGAGATTCTAACCTCCTGCGCTTCGCGAATGCGCGAATCGCCCAGAACCGCTTTCCTGGTTAATATAAATTCGATCGCGTTTTCGCCGATAATAGATCTTCCGGTCGAACCAGCAATGCGGTTCGCTACGGCGTAGCATAAATCCACACCTAAGCGGCATTGCGAGGTTAATCGAAATGACTGACTTAAGGGTTTTTTCATATCTACCGAATCCGCGATTGTTTAAGGTCACGATCGCGGCGCGCTTAACCGGTGTTGAGATCGAAATCCGCGGCGATCGACCGAAAGTGTTGCCCGAATGGCTGTGGGACTTTGATGCACGACCGCTAACCGATGCCGATCGTGCGAATGACGCTTATGTGCGCGGCGCGCGAGCGGGGTTTTCCGGCACTTTATATAAATCCGATGCGTTTCTAAAAGCGAACCCGTTCGGTACGGTGCCGGTCGCGTTTAGCCCGAACGGTGAGATTGGGATCTTCGAGTCCAACAGCATGCTACGGGCGGTCGCTCGACTGAGGCGTCATGGGCCGCAGCTATATGGCGAGGATGCGTACACAGCGTCACGCATTGACGCGTTTTTGGATGTGTCATTAATCTTTGCGCGCGACTCACAAAAATACCTATTCGCCTTAATGGGCGAGGGGCTCACTCAAGACATACACGACGAAACAGAAAAAGCGCTGACGACCTATCTCGCCGGGATTGAAGCGGCGCTCGAAATCGGTGGCGACTACCTCGTTGGCAATGCGATCACGGCTGCGGACATTTGTTTCGCCGCCGAGCTCGTGCTGTTCGCGTTATCGCGCACAGAAAGTGAACGAATCGAGGCCGCGGGTTACTCGGTGATTTTTAACGAACAGCTTAACGTTCGCTTTCCGCTGACGATGGCGCATTTCGATAAGTTATTGGACAACGCTGCGTTTAAACCCGACCTAACGCTTTACCATAACGAGATGACCTTACAGAAGTTCTTAAGTTAAATAGCCGCGCAAGCTAGGGATCGCATCAGTGCGCGCGATACCCTTACCACACCTCACCAAAGGGCCGCACTTCTACGTTAAACGACCAGCCGCTTTTATCTTGGTGGGCAACGGCGAACGCGGTATCGGCGATCGCTGTCGGTTTGATAAAATAATCGTCATCCGCATCCGACATCATCTCACGGGTCCATTGTAAATCGATGACCGCGTCGATCACGATATAAGCGACGTGTACGCCTTGCGGGCCCAATGTTCTCGCCATCGATTCGGCCAAGATCCGCTGTGCGGCTTTGGTTGGTGCAAAGCCCGCGAAGTTTGGTTTACCGCGCAAGGCTGACGTATTCCCCGAGGCTATAATCACGCCAGACCCGGCCTCTAGCATCGCCGGTGTACAAGCGCGCGCGAGGTACAAAAAGCCCATCGTGTTGATCTCAAAGTTGGTGGCTAAATCGGCCGGATCCATGGTCATGAAATCGCCGAACGTACCGCGGACTGCGTTGTGGATTAAGATCGTTGGAGCGCCCATTTCGGCGCCGATCTTGGCGACGGTCTCGTTCACCGTCGCCTCATCGGCGACGTCACACACGTAAGCTTTGGATTGAGGGATCTCTTTTTCCAATGCGGCGAGACGATCGGCATTGCGCGCTAGCATGGCGATACGATAGTCGCCGGCGGCGAAACGCCGCGCGAGTGCCGTGCCCGTGCCCGGGCCAACACCGCTAATTAAGCAGACCGGTTTGGTCATAATCGAGACTCCTGTCGATATAGAAACTTAAGCGCAGCTTACCGTATTGGCGGCGCGCGCGCGTACCTATCGCTATGGGCAAGGTGCCCTGTTGCGAGGTTTGTTCGTGGCAGCATTAAGCGATGGTTCCCACCCGTATCCTTTTTGCCGTATCTTTGAGTACTAAGTGGGGAGAAAGCGATGACACAACAAACCGCCGCAACGGCAAATTCAACAATGCCGCGCTGGCCAAGGCGCTATAGCGTCGTGACCTTATGCTTCATGGCGGTTTTCATTTGTTACATCGACCGGGTGAATATCTCGGTCGCCGCGCTCGCGATGCAAGAAGAATTCGGCTGGTCTGAAACCGTAAAAGGATTCGTCCTGTCGTCATTTTTTATCGGCTACATGTTGTTTATGGCGCCGAGCGGTTGGATCGCGAACCGCATTGGCGGCAAAGTCGTACTCGGCTTGGCGGTGTTGTGGTGGTCGATATTTACGATCCTAACGCCGGCTGCCGCATTCATTTCGCTACCGATCCTAATCATCGCACGCATCGGAATGGGTCTCGGCGAAGCCGCGATGTTTCCGGCCGCGTACAACCTCTATGGTCGCTGGGTGTTACCCGAGGAACGTTCGCGTGCGGTGTCGATACTCATTAGCGGCATCCCCTTAGGTACTTTATTCGCGCTCATGACCACCGGTTGGATTGTGAGTAGGTATGGCTGGCAATCGGTCTTTTACTTATTTGGCGTATCCGGCTTCGCGTGGACGGTGCTTTGGTTTTTTATGGCGCGCGATAACCCGGCCGATGATAAGCACGTAACCCCCGCGGAACTCAAGCTATTACAAGAAATGGCGCCGCCAGAAACTGAAAAGCCACCGGTGCCGTGGAAACAGTTGTTTTCCTCAAAGCCTATCTGGGCTCTATTTATTAATCATTTCTGCAGCAACTGGGTGCTGTATATGTTGCTGGCTTGGTTACCGAGTTATTTCCACGGCCAACTGGGTTTAAGCATTACGAGTGCCGGGCTTTACTCGGCGGCGCCGTGGTTAACCATGTTTATCGTCGGTAATCTTGCTGGCTGGATCGCAGATGGCATGGTGAAACGCGGCCTCAGCTTGACCGCGGTGCGTAAGATCATGCAAACCATTGGCTTGGTTGGATCGGCGATATTTATGCTGCTGGCGCGCGATGTTGATTCCGCCGGAATAGCGGTTATCTATATGTGTGGCGCGCTGGGTGCGGCCGCGTTCACGTGGGCCGGGTTTGTGCCGAATCATCTCGACATCGCGCCGCGCTATGCGGACGTATTGATGGGGATCACGAATACGGCCGGCACCGTGCCTGGCATCATCGGCGTCGCCATCACCGGATGGATAGTTGATGTAACAGGCACGTATTCCGCCGCATTCGCGCTGGCGGCCGCGATTAATATTTTTGGTGCAATCGTGTGGTTGGCATTTGCCACCGGTGAGCGGGTGATCGATTAACGATCGAAATTTAATGTTTGAGGAATAAGTAATGCTAGAAAAATACTCGAAGTACGAAGCGCTGAAACTCGACTCTCCGGCCGATCGGATCTTGCGCATTACGTTTGATAAACCGGAGACACTAAACTCGCTCGACAAAGACGGGCATCGAGAGCTTACTTATATATGGCGTGATATAGATGAAGACGAAGACGTCGATGTCGTGATCCTCACCGGCAAGGGCAAGGCATTTTCCGCCGGTGGCGATTTCGGCATGATCGAAGACATCATTGACGACCACAAGGCCCGTGCGCGCGCATGGAAAGAAGCGCGTGATCTGGTCTACAACATTATTAATTGTTCGAAACCGATCGTGTCCGCCTTAAACGGGGTTGCGGTTGGTGCGGGCTTAGTAGCCGGGTTGCTCGCAGATATTTCCATCGCTGGCAAATCGGCGAAGATTGTCGATGGGCACACCCGACTAGGCGTCGCTGCGGGCGACTCCGCGGTGATCAATTGGCCATTGTTGTGCGGTATGGCGAAAGCGAAATATCTCTTGTTGTTGTGCGAGCCGGTGGGTGGCGAAGACGCCGAAAAATACGGCTTGGTTTCGCTATGTGTCGAAGACGACGAACTTCAAGACAAAGCGTTGGAAGTTGCGAAAAAACTCGCCGCGGGAGCGCCGTCTGCGATCCGCTGGACGAAATACGCGCTAAACAATTGGTATCGGATGGCGGGGCCTGCGTTTGACGCTTCTACGGCGCTCGAGATGCTGGGCTTTGCCGGCGATGAAGCAAAGGAAGGGATTGCATCGCATCGCGAAAAGCGCGCACCGAATTTCGATCCGCATTCGCCGGTTTAAGCCGCTGCGCCGAATTGGTTGTTGTTGATGGCCTGGGCGCCGTTCACGGAGAACCGGCGGCGGCGGCTGTCACGCGCGCTGTCACGATGCGTGCGCCTGGTATACCGGCAGACAGCTCGGGAATACCGCCGGCATAGATCAAGCAAAACAAGGTATGGCCGTCGTCGCCGCCCAATTGGCAGGCTATCGCCATGTGTGGCTTGACGTCGATATTGGCGATGATCCGGCCTGCGGGATCGACTTGCACAAACTCTCCCGCGGTCGCGCCGGCGACCCAAATATTGCCCGCGGTGTCCAAGCACATGCCATCCGGTACGAGATCTTTCATCTCGGCGTAAATTCTAGGGTTGCTTAAGCGTCCGTCGGGCGCGCGGTCAAACGCGCGTAGTTGCTCGCCGAATGATTCGGCGACGACTAGGGTCGTGCCGTTGTCTTTGATCACTAAACCGTTGGGGAAGTTGAGCTCGCGCGCAGCAATTTCGTGGCCGCCATCGGGATGTACCAGAACAATGTCTCCTGGCTTTGCCGTCTCGCCGGCGAAAAAGTCATAGCCCATACTGCCGATGTAGGCGCGTCCTTTAGCGTCGACCACCATGTCATTGATGTCGCCGGTCACGGATCCGCTGACGTCGGCGTGCAGCTGCAATTTGCCATTAATTAATTTGTAGACGCAGCGATCATGCATCGATACGATTAGTGGCGTGTCATCGGGCATAAACCCGAGTCCGGACGGTCGATTGGCGACTTCCGCCATTAGTTCCGCCGCCCCGTCTGGCGCGATGGCGTAGACTTTCTGGGCGTGAATATCCGAAGTCCATAAGCGACCGGCATGCCAACGCGGGCCTTCTAGAAACACGTAACCTTCGACGAATGACTCCGTTTGATAGGTTTTCATAAACCTTTGTCGATCGCGAGTTCTTGCTCAACAAGTGCTACCCAATAGCTTGCACCAATTGGAATGATCTCATCGTTAAAGTCGTAATGCGGGTTGTGCAGCATGCATCCGCCATCGGCCGAACCATTGCCAATAAACGCATAACAGCCTGGTTTTGCTTCCAGCATGTAACCAAAATCTTCTGAGCCAGTTGACGGTTCGACGTCGTGGTTAAAATTCGCATCACCGATAACCGCTTTTGACGCGTTTGCGGCACTCATGGTTTGTTCGGCGGAATTAATCGTCGGTGGAAAACGGTGTTCATAGCGCCACTCGAACGTACAATCGTTGCCGGCGCAGATCCCCTCGGTGAGCTGTTTCATGCGGCGTTTAATCATGTCACGAATGGCCGGGCGAAACGTACGCACGGTGCCGCGCAGAATCACTTCATTGGGGATTACGGCCCATGCGTCGCCGGCGTGGATTTGGGTGACCGACACCACCGCGGCTTCGATCGGATTGACGTTGCGCGACACAATCCCTTGCCATTGATTGACGAGTTGGGTGGCTACCAATATCGGATCGATTGCCATATGCGGAAGCGCACCATGTCCGCCGCGACCAATGATTTTTATGTCGAAAATATCCATCGCGGCCATGATCGGACCACTGCGGGTAGCCATTTTGCCGACCTGATGGCCTGGCCAGTTATGCATGCCGTACACCGCTTCCATCGGGAACCGTTCAAACAATCCATCGTCCATCATCGCCTTTGCTCCCGCTTCACCTTCTTCGGCCGGTTGAAAGATAAAATGAACCGTGCCTTCGAAGTTGCGATGGGAGGCTAAATACTCAGCGGCGGCGAGTAACATCGTGGTGTGTCCGTCATGGCCACAGGCGTGCATTACCCCATCGTGTGTCGAGCGATGCTCAAACTCGTTAAACTCTTGTAGCGCCAGAGCATCCATATCGGCACGTAAACCAATGCCGCGATCACTCACGCCGTTGGTGATCGTCGCGACGACGCCGGTGCCACCGATCTCAGTTTCAATAGGGAGTTCGAACTCGCGCAATTTGTCGGCGACGAATTGCGCCGTGCGATGTTCCTCGTAGGCGAGTTCGGGGTGCGCATGAATGTCGCGGCGCCACGCCGTATGCTGAGTATGATTTCGGACGATGTCGGCAATGAGTTTCATGGTTGATAACCTAGCTAGGCAGTCGTTTGTTCGCGGAGTTGGATCACCTTCTAAGCGTCCTATATTCGCAATTGCCTGAGCAAATTGACAGCCCCGAGCGAGCGCAACATCGATCTTCGGCTAGGTGAATGTGTGAGCTTCCAGGCATATAATCGAGCGACTCGCCATTACCGACCCGTGAGGAATGAATTCGCGTTGCCTGCAACTAACTATGAAGTGATCGATAAAGTGGGCATGCCTCATGTATTCGACTACATCAAACGGCAACTCGCGGCATTCGATACTGCTGCGCTCGACTGGATTAAACTCCTGCCGCTCAACAAGAGCACACTGTTGCACGGCGAATGTACGTTTCCCGGGGAAACACGTGGGCGCCGAGTCGAACACGGTTTCCGGATCCGCGCGAGCGTTAACGTCTTGCTGCCGCCGCCATATACTTATGATCATTGGGGTCGGATCCCATCCCCTCGGCACGAAAAGGGTTGGACCTCAGGCGAACAGCGATTCTATTTCAGCGACTTAGAAGAATGTGCAGTGCACACCTTAAGCCACGAATGCTTTCATTTTCTGAGTGAATCTAATCAACTAAACGTTGAGAACTCTGAAGCGAACGCCAATTGGTGGGGCGATCGGTGGCTCGCAACCTATCAGACCTTGGTGGATAGGGGTGGCCAGTTAAGGCTTTTCTGATAATCTAGTCGAATCGAAAAAACGGAGGCACCCAGCCCATGCCCACCACATTACCCATTCTGCCGGTCGACGACATTAAGCAGCGACTGAACGCGGATCCTGAATTCAAGCTCGCCGCACGATTTTGGTATTGCGATATTCGACTCGTACTTGGCGATGAACAATATTTCATGCGTATTGAAGACGGCAAGGTCGCCGCGTTTACCCACGGCTCAAACGGCTTCGATCCCTACACTGTGAATATCAGCGGCACTGAAGATGTATGGCGGCGTATGTTCGAGGTCGTGCCGAAACCGTTTTATCACGATTGGTTTGCCGCTTCGTTTCATCATGACTTCGAGTTCGGCGGCGATTTAGAAACCGCTTACGCTTACTATTACGCGTTCCGTCGCATCAAAGCGCTAATGGGTGAATCGATGCGCGCGACCCACGGCGCAATGGCTGCATAAGGAGACACGACAATGGCAAAATATTCAGACATCAGCGGACGTTATTTATATCTTGATGTTGAAGGCATCGAGTATCGCGTCTACATCGAACAAGCCGGCCAAGGGATCCCGCTCGTGTGCCAGCATACGGCTGGATCGGACGGGCGCCAGTACCGACACTTAATGGAAGATCCCGAGATCACTGCGCGCTTTAGGGTCATTTCGATCGATTTGCCATATCACGGTAAATCGTTGCCGCCGGATGGGCTACGTTATTGGGAGCAGGAATATCGGCTCACGCAAAAATGGTTTATGACATTTTGGGTGAATCTCGTGCACGAATTGGAACTCGATCAACCGGTGTTTATGGGTTGTTCCATGGGCGGCCATTTGGCCAGCGATTTAGCGTTGCATTTTGCCGAAGAATTTCGCGCGTGTATCGGTCTCGAAGCGTCGTGTTGGAGCGGCGACATGGATCAGTTAATTGATAAATGGTGGAACCACGCGCGGCTATCGAACGATTCGAAGGCGGCAGCAATGTTGAGCTTATGTTCGCCAAACGCACCCGAGCAACGCGCGCGTGAAACTGTGTGGATGTATAGTCAAGGTGCGCCGGCGATATTCGCAGGCGATCTCAATTACTACGGTATAGAGCATGATCTGCGCGAAACTGCGCAAAACATCGACACGTCGAAATGCATGTTATATGTGTTAAGCGGCGATTATGATTGGTCGGCGTACCCCGAAGCCTCACAAGCGTTGGCCGACAAAGTACCGGGTGCAAGCTACACGTTGATGGAGGGGATGGGCCATTTCCCGATGGCAGAGGATCCGGCTAACTTCAAAAAATACATTTTGCCGGTGCTTGCCGACATTGAGAAGAACGCCGAAGAATTACCCCTAGCCGCGAGCGGCGGCTAGCATTGTTAGTACGCTCGCGCCGTTATGGCGCGAGCGTCTCGTTGTCTAAACGATAGGCTAGCCGCTTGCGCTAGCTGATCTCGGATCCTCGGCGGTGGTTAAATAAAGTACAAAAAGCGCAATCACGACCGCGTCGAATATCACCGCCAGCAGTATTGGGCCACCGAGATATTGGCTGCCGAATATCACTACGAGCCCGATAAAGACCGACTTACTGACAATTGCGATAATCATTGTCAAAGGCCGATGTAGCGGCCGCAGCGCGCCATAGATCATCACGGCGCCGACGAGTGCGATCAGCGCACCCCAGTTGCGCACGACAATTTCAGCGATAGGGCCTTGGAGAACATCGCCAAACATCGATGTCAGCGCCGCCCGTGGTGCAATCGTTGCTTGAATCATGCTGCACGTTAACGCGCCGCTAATAAGCATTACCCATTTAATATGTTGATGCAGCCAATTCATGGTTGAGCTAGGTGATCCTCTGTTATCGTTGCGCGATCCGTCGCAGCTTAATCGACGCAGCGGTGCTCGGATTCTACACCCGCCAGTTGCGAGTATGCAGGTGCAACGCTACTCTCAATCGTCAATAATTGCACGACACCATGACACGGCCGAGAGGGGAAACCATGAGTACTCGAAAAAACATTTCGTCTGGTTCACCGCTCGAATCGGTGTTTGGATATTCGCGCGCGGTGAAGATCGGCAATCAAATATTCGTCTCGGGATCGACGGCAATCCAAAGCGACGGCAGTGTGGTTGGCGTTGGCGACCCTTATGCGCAAGCCAAACAGGCATTGAAAACCATTGAAGCGGCGCTTGCCGAGGGCGGCGCGAGTTTACGCGATGTGGTGCGCACGCGGGTTTACGTCACCGACATGGGCGATCTCGAGGCGGTGAGTCGCGCGCATGCCGAGGCGTTTGCCGACATTCGACCGGCCTCGACGGGGGTCGAGGTAGGTGCGCTGGCGCGCCCCGAGTTGATTGTTGAGATCGAAGCCGACGCGTATCTTGAGTAATAAACAACGAACGAGGAGGACAACACGTGTCGACCCTAACCGACAAAGTGATCTTGGTAACCGGTGGTAGTACGGGCATTGGTCGCGCTACTGCGAAGATATTGAGCGCCGCGGGTGCGCAGGTGATCATCGCCGATTTACAAGATGCTGAGGGCGAAGCAACCGTCGATATGATCACCCAAACAGGTGGTGTGGCCGCATACCACCACGTCGACGTCGGTGATTATGATCAAGTCAGCGCCATGCTGGCCGAAATCGCGTCGCGTTATGGTGCGCTCCACGGGGCATTTAATAACGCAGGCATTGAAGGCCCGACGGCGCGCATCCTCGATGTATCGATGGCCGATTGGGAGCGGGTTATTCGGGTGAATCTCACGGGCGTCTTTATATGTATGAAATGTGAAATCGAACAAATGATCAAACAAGACGCAGGCGGCAGTATTGTGAGCACAGCGTCCGCCGCTGGTTTGATCGGCATCCCGGGCGCGGCGAGTTACAATTCTTCGAAACACGGGGTGGTCGGTCTTACAAAAACCGTAGCACTCGAGTATGCGACGAAAAACATCAGAGTCAACGCGGTTTGCCCGGGCTTTATTGAGACGCCAATGCTCGATCGCGTCACCGACGCAAGCGTTAAGATCCGCGAGCAAATGATCGGTGCAGTGCCGATGCGCAGGGTGGCGCAGCCGTCTGAGATTGGCGAGGCGGTGGCGTGGTTGATGTCTGATAAATCGTCTTACGTGACAGGGGTGGCGATGCCGGTTGATGGCGGTTGGGTCGCGCAATAACTGCGCGTGATTCGCGCGTCACTGGCGATAAGTATTAGCGTGCGGTTAAGCGCAAGAGGAGTTACCGATGGCAACGTTTAGGCGAGTCGTCACGGGCCACGCGGTCGGTGGTAAATCGATTATCGCATCCGATGATAAAATACATGGCGAGGAGTTGCCCGGTGCACCCGGCTTGGATCTCACGACGATGTGGGGCACGGATACGACACCGAAATATCCGGACGACGGTAGCGAGAACGTGCACCCAGCGTGGTTTCCGCCGGTTGGTGGAGCGCGCTTTGTAGAGTTTGTTCTTCCGCCCGATAGCGCTGCGGCCGCGCAAGGCGATGAGGCAGCGAACGCGCATGCAGCAGAAGAAAAATTTCCGGGTTTACTTGCAACAATGCAAGCCGACGATCCGGGCATGCATCGTTCGGCCACGACCGACATGTTGTACGTCGTATCCGGGCGTTGCATTTTGGAGCTCGATGATGGCTCGACGACCGCGCTTGCGGCGGGCGATGTGATCGTCCAGAGCGGGACGATGCATCGCTGGCAGAATCCGCACGACAAACCTTGCCATATTGTTGGTGCTTTGATCGGCGCGCATTTGAGTTAACCGGTTAGCGTAGGTTAATGGATTCGATCAGCGACCAAGCCTGTATTGTTGGTATTGGACATACCGAGTATTCGAAAGATTCGGGACGCAGCGAATTACGACTCGCCTGTGATTCGATCGGCGCGGCGATCGAGGACGCAGGACTGCAACCCAGTGATATCGATGGCATCGCCAAATACACCATGGATAATAATGACGCGGTTGAAATTCCGCGTAGCCTTGGGATCCCGCAATTACGTTTTTTTGGCGAAGTGGCTTATGGCGGCGGCGGCGGGCCGGTCGGTACGATTTTATTGGCGGCGATGGCGGTGGCCACGGGTCAAGCGAAAGCCGTAGTCGCCTTTCGCGCGATGAACGAGCGTTCGGGCCGGGGCACGGCGCGCTTTGGCCAAGCGACCACTGCCGCAGGGGTGACCGGTGCGGATAGCTATCTCGCACCGTACGGATTGTTTTCGCCGGCGCAAATGGTGGCGCTGGCCGCGCGTCGGCATATGCATTTATATGGAACAACGTCGCGCCATTTTGGTGAAATCGCGCTGACCTGCCGTGCGCACGCCAACTTCAATCCTGACGCCATGATGTACGGTCGGCCGATGACCCTAGAAGACCACCAAAACTCGCGCATGATCGCCGATCCCTTAAGACTTTACGATTGCTGCTTGGAAACCGATGGCGGCGCTGCGGTGATTATTACAACCCCCGAACGGGCGCGCGATTTGAAACAACCGCCGGTATACATCGCTGCGGCTGGGCTCGGCGGCGGATCGTGGAACCACCGGTTTATGGTACGCGATATTGAATCACCGGTTAGCGAAGCGAGCGTTATAGCCGAACGCCTATTTCACGATGCGGGGATCACGCATGACGATATCGATGTGTTGTTTGCGTACGATCATTTCACCCCATTGGTCCTGATGGCGTTAGAAGAATACGGATTTTGTGAACGCGGCGAGAGCAAGGATTTTATTGCGAACGGGCGCCTACGTTGGCCCGACGGCGCATTACCGTTAAACACTAGCGGCGGTAATTTGTCGGAAGGCTATATGCACGGCATGCAGAATAATATCGAGGCGGTCCGCCAACTGCGCGGCACGGCGCGCTGCCAGGTCGAAGCGGCAAACTATGCGTTTGTTTCCGCGGGTAACGCGGTACCCACCTCGGCGATGATTTTAAGGCGCGAGTTGTGAGCGATCCGCAAGCATTCCCGTATCCCATTCCGGAGGTCGGTAGTGAGCCGTATTGGCAAGCGTGTAATGAGGCTCGGTTGGTTATGCAACGTTGTATGAAGTGTCACCAATTCACGCTGGCACCCTGCGCCGCTTTGCACGCACTGTGCGAGCGATTCGTTTAACTGGGAGCCCATCTCGGGTCTTGGCAAGATCACGACCTGGACTGAGGTTATCCACCCCGTGCATCCGGCGGCCCTCGGCAAAGTGCCTTACATCGTCGTTGAAGTAGCGCTCGTCGAGCAACCGGGTTTACGAATGCTGAGCAATCTCGTTGACGCGAGTGCCGCGGATCTTGATTTTGATGCACCGGTTAAGGTCGATTTCAGCGAACCTCCGAGCGGCCAGCAACTACCGGTGTTCCGTTTGGTTGGCGGCTAAGCGCTCGGTTGTGGCATCGTTCGATGCTTGGTTATCGAACCGCGATTTAACCTGCCGCAACTTGCGCCGTGGATGCTAAGCGTACTGGTAACTTCGAATAACCCGACACATGGGTGTGCGCAATACGCGACCCTTCACCGGCGAACTCGATGCGTGGTAACACGGGGATCAAAGCCTCGATGGCGGATCGCAATTCAGCGCGTGCGAGATTCGTGCCCAAGCAAAAATGCGCACCGAAGCCGAACGACACATGCGGATTCGGGTCTCGGGTAATATCAAAACGATAAGGATCGTCGAAAATACGCTCGTCACGATTGGCCGACGGATAAAACATCCCGACCGTGTCGCCGGCTTTAATTAAGGTACCGGATAAGTCGAAGTCTTCAGTACACGTGCGTAAAAAACTAATCACCGGTGATGACCAGCGCAGGATCTCTTCTACGGCTGTGGGGAGTAGTTCCGGTTTACGAATGAGTAAGTCGCGCTGCTCGGGGTGTTCAAGTAATGCAGCAACGCCGCCGGCCGTGGCGTTACGCGTGGTATCGTTACCGGCGGCGATCAATACAAATAAGTAGCCAATTAGTTGTTGATCGTTGAGTACTTCACCTTGCACCTTGGTGTGCACCATGCGATCAACGAAACCGCCACGGTCCGCACCGTTTGCGCGACTCTCGTGGATCAGTTCTTCGAGATAGCTACGGAAATCGTACATATTACGTGCTGCCGCTTCGGCGACACTCTCGCCCGGTAACAAATGCTCCGGTTCGACTTCGCCGATAACGGCGTTAGACCAAATTAAGATCTGCTTCCAATCGTCTCTTGCGAGCCCCATTAACTCGCCGACGGCGGCGAGTGGTAGCTTGCAAGCAAGTGTACTAACCAGATCTGTGGTGGTTCCGTGCTTCTCATTTTCTTCTAAACTCGACAAAAATTCGTTGGTGAACCCCAGCGCGAGTTCATCGAAATGGGTGGCGATAGAACGCATATTTGATTGGGTATACGCCCAACTGGTGAGCTTTCTGAGATGACGATGGCGCGGGTTATCGGTGAAAATGAAATCCGGCGGTTCGTTTGGATCCCAATTGCGTTGCTGGCCAAAATCGTCGACCCCCTCACGCAACACCTCGGCTTCACCCTTAAGTGCTAAACGCAGACGCGGGCCGCCGTTAATAAACACTTTCGGATCGCCGGAAATCGTCATCACATCGTCGTAGCGGGTAACCGCCCAAAACGGTTCGATATCGTCACGTTCATACCAGAAAATCGGCGCCTGTTCGCGCAACAGATCCCATTCTTTCCATGGGTAACCTTGGGCGTAGCGACTTGGCCGGTGGATGTCTAAGGTGTTGAGATCGAAAGTCATCGTGTTTTCTCCGATGTTTACCGTGCAGGTTTTATGACAAGCGGATCGTTCCTCTCATGAGCAGGTGTCGTAAAATTAGTCCCACTGTAGGCCTGGCTAATTTTGAGTTCGGTTCTAGTATAAAAAGGATGTAGGGATCGGTATACCGGCATATTACAAGGTCCGCGCGATTCACCAGAGTGTGGATTGACGACGTCTTTTATGCTGCAACGCACATTAGACGATTCTGGATGACGTCCGCCCTTGAATTAGAAGATAAATGGCCGCTGCCATACCCGCCGCCCCAAACAACATCGACATCACCACAATTTGATATTTGGCCGCAATGAGCGGCGAGACGCCGGATAGAATTTGGCCCGTCATCATGCCGGGCAGGGTGACCAGACCGACTGCGAACAGCGAGTTCACCGTCGGAATCATCGATGTCTGTAGCGCGATTCGCCGCGCTTCAGGTACCGCGACACGACGCTCGTCTTCGGCCTGATAGCGCTCTGCAGCAAGGCTTACGGTATTCATCGCGCCCGCAAATAACATACCGGCGAGCGGCACCAGGTAGCGCGGCGCAAACCATGGCTCGACCCCGACGACGACGTGAGTTATGAACCCTAACGTCGGCAGGCTTGCGAGTGTAATGGCGATACACGCCGCGCTATAAGATCTTAAGTCGCGCCGGGGTAAAGTGCGGATCGCTATCCAGCTCGCGAGCGCGATCATTAACAGCAAAACGCCAGCGATGACTGAAAAGCGATCGGAGTCGAAGAGGTAGACGAGTACGTAGCCAATTAAGATCAGCTGCACCAACATGCGTAGCGTCGCGTACAACGCAGTGCGCGGGTCGGCCCGCCAGCGAAACATGATGGCGATCACGATGGCACTCGGGATTAATGACAGTACGAGACTTTGGTTAGTGGTAACCGGGATGACCGTACTGCTTATCATTCGGTGCCCGCGATTAATGTTTCGATTAAGCGGGGGAGTTGGCTGGTCGTTGGGTCGTAGCCGCTCGATCGGATGGTCTGAAATTCGCGGGTCAATTGTTTGCGTAATTCGTCTGGAATGTCATCAGCTTGGTTACGCAAGGCGGCAGTCTCGACAATTAACGCCTCGCGTCGCGAGTGGTTGCGTTCAGCGATTAACCGATGGTGAGATAGCGCCCGGCCGAGGAGTATCCAGGGCAGATTCGGATCACGAAATGGTCCCACCACAATATTCCGGCTGGTTAATGATTGCCCTAATACTTTCACCTGGCTCAGTCGATTTGCACCCAACAATACAGAGGCACTACTAATGAGTGCGCCGGCCGCCGCGCCGGCCAGTAGCGACGCGCCGCCTAATAACACATCGATACCACCGCCGGCGATTGCACCCGACATCGCCGCGGAGGCGGCTAGCTGCATGCGCGATAGCCCAAATAGCTCAGCCGTTTCCGAAGAAAATAAATCGTGCTGCATAAAATCGACGTTGGCATGCTCGTGCTCGACGTTGCGATGTCGATAATGCGCCTCAATCTGTCGTTGCGCTCGTTGCTCGCTTGCCGCCAAATTGTTGCGCAAGTCATGTTCTAGTCGAGTAATAACCGGCGCCGGTTCGGCGGTTTCGCCGATCCGTTCGGAGAGTTGTTCGGTTAGCGCGTTCACGATAAGCGCGGCAATTGCTTGTGCGCTCGCGTGGGCGCGACGTTTGCGGTCGTTTTCGAGTGCACCAACGGCGTGCACAATGCTCGGTTGCCAATCCTCTTGTAGTTCACCAAAGCTGCGCAGTAACGCGAAACGCTTGGCAACATCGGCGTGTACCGCGTCGAATATCCTGACGATCGAGAAATATTGATCGAGCGCCTGGCGCCAGGCTTGCACATGATCGCCGCTGCCGATCATATTGATCAACGCCATGCGCGGGCGCCCGGTCCAGCGCAATATTTGCATCTCGGCTTCGTACTCATTGCCGTAGGGTTTTGATCCGTCTACGACGTAGAGGATCCCGGCACCGCCGAGAATTGGTCTGAGCAGTTCGCATTCGTCTTCGAAACGTTTGTCGGTTGTATGCGCGTCGATGAATCGTTGCACGGTTTGCGCCCGGTCTTGCGCGCCGGTGTCGTGTTGTTCGAGCCACGCCATCACTTGGCGGGGCCGTTGAAAACCGGGTGTATCGATGAGCTCGTACAGCACCTGGCCATCGAGGGTCATGGGGAAGATGCGACTTTCCCGCGTGGTGCCGGGCAAATCCGAGATCGCGACATCACCGTCCTCGGCAAGCGTTGCGACAATACTGCTTTTACCTTTATTAGGATGGCCGACGACGGCGAAGCGCGGGATCACGTAACGTAAACTTCCGCGTCGTTTAACACCGCGATTGAGCGACGCCACACCGCCACATCGTGAGCATCGGCGGGCGCGCCAAGCTGGCCGATCGGTCGCACGACAATTGAGACGCCACGGCCGAAATGTTCGCGCACCGCGACGATGTAGTCATGTAGATCGAGCAGCGGTGGTTCCCAGGCTTTCGTCACGACATGTAATACCCCGTTCTCCGGAGTTTCAAGATCTGCGAGGGCCGCGAGATCGTCCGCTAAAGCGCGTTCGCCGCCGGCGGCGAGGAACGATTTTTCGTGATCTCCCATGGGTGCATCGTTCCAGATAATAATGAGATCTGCCGCGATGCTTTGGTCGAAACTTTGTGCTTCGTTGGCGCTTGCGCTGCGCGCGTTTTCTTTGGTTTGGGCCGCGCTGGTTAAGTGCGGTGTATCGAGGCGGTCGAGTAGCGCGGTTACTTCGCTGTGGCCGAGTAAGAAATCCCGGGTAGCGCGTTTAAAGCCGACGGTCGCGCCGATTAGCGCAGTCACTCGCAGTAGCACCCCGAACACCGCCAAACACATGGCGATAAACATCCACCATGAAGTCAGCAGCTCGGCGGATAAGGGTTTGCTTGCATTGTCCAATCGAAAAAAACGTGACGCTTCGATTAACTCGCGTGACGGCGCCGCATCGACTAGCCAGCCAGACCAAGGCATCGCGAAAATATTCAGCGCATGATGCAAGGTCTCGGGCCCCAGATCTAAGGTCGTGCTCCAACCGAATGCTAAGTCGCTAAAACTGACTCTGAGCAGTAGTACAATCAGCGCCGCCGCTGAAAATGCGAGGCCAAATTGTTGTGAGCCAAGCATGATGCGCCAGCGGAGCAATTTGTCGCGTTGCACACTACCGTCGATTGCGGCGAAGAAAGTGCGCGCGGGTACGGAGTTGCGTTTCAGGAAACTTAGCGCAATTGCGCCGACATTCGTCGCCGCAGCGAAGCTGGTTGTATTGAAGAACGGTAGCAACAGCGATAGTACGAAAAACACCAAGGGTAAGACAACGAGCCAGCCGAGCACCACGAGCACATTAATCGGCTGGCTGCCATCGTAGTGCAATACCGCACCGGCCAAGCCGGCACCTGAGATTGCACCGAGGACAAATAACACCCAGCTTAAGCGTCGGAATAGCTGGGCAACGCTGTCGCCGGGTGCGTTGGGATTGGGTTCCCGTTCTAGTGTTGTCCACCATTGCAATACCCGATCGATCGGCGCGGTGATTGTGCGATTAAACGACGTCGCGATAGCGCGATCGCGTGCGGCCCGGGTCGGCCAATCGATGCGACGATCCGCCTCGAGCCAATCAGGAATATCGATTGCGGTGGAAAGCAAATTAGGAATGTTTAAGTATGCTGAATATTCGAGGTGACCGACACCGGCGGTGATTGCTGGATGGTTTGCAGGACCACGCAATAGCGTTCGGTGAGTTCGATCACTTTATCGACCAGTTCTTGTGGTGCGTCGGTGTCGAGATCAAAACTCAAGCGAATATCGCGCAGCCCGACCGGTGCGTCTTTCGCGACGCCTAAGGTGCCGCGGAAATCGAGATCGCCTTCTGCGGAGACTTTGGCGTCACGTAGCTCCACTTCGAGTGCGGTGGCGACTGCGCGTAACGTGACCCCAGCGCAGGCGACCAATGCTTCCAACAACATATCGCCCGAACAGGCCTGCGTACCGTCGCCGCCGGTGGCCGGATGCAGGCCCGCTTCCACGATTGCGCGACCCGTATCGACCTTGCAGGCGACACCAGCTGCAGCGCGACCCTCGGCGCGTAAGGTGACGAGAGCCGATTCCGGCGCTTCGCGATATTGGGCTTTCAATGGAGACTGCAATTCTTTGAGTTCGTCGGATTTCATAAATAACCTCGTTCGCTACCGGTGCTAGCGTGGGCGGAATTGTTAGCGGCCTATTATATGGGCGGAAACGCTTTTTCGATACGTCACACCGCCCCGCGACTGACCGGCGGAGATCCCGCGAGGGCAATTGATTCCACTTTCACCTGCGCACCCCATAAACGTGAAATACGGATCTCTGCAAGGTCGACGTCGCCGGTGGCCACGAAGCGGTATTCGCGTGCGTGTGCGGGTGTCGGGCTATCGTTTATCGCCGATAGACGACGCGAGAGTTGTTTCGCAACCGCGGGCGCCGGATCGATCACCGCGATATTTGCGCCACAAATTTCCGCGATAGTGTCGCCCAGAAACGAATAATGCGTACAACCCAAGACAATCGTGTCTGCATCAGCTTCAATTAACGGTGACAGATATTTTTGGAGTAGCGACTTAGTTTGCTGGGACTCTATTTCACCGCGCTCCACTTGTTCCACTAAACCCGGACAGGGTTGTAACTTGATTGTCGTATTCGCGCCGAAATTCGCCCGCAGACGTTCGACGTTGGCGCCTGTGATCGTGCGGCTCGTGGCAAGCACGCCGATGATCCCAGAAACCGTGCGTAAGCTCGCCGGTTTAATCGCGGGTTCCATTGCCACCACCGGGATCGAGCACCAGGCGCGCAATTCTGCCGCCGCCGCCGCGGTGGCCGTGTTGCAGGCAATAACGATCGCGCAGACATCGTTGGCGAGCAAAAATTTCGCGATGAGGTTGCTTCGCTCGACGATAAACGCGGCATCACGATCGCCATAGGGTACGAACTTTGAATCGGCGACATAAACGCAGCCGTGCGTTGGTAGTGTGTCGCGAATGGCCTGGAGTACGGAAAGACCGCCAACACCGGAATCGAACACGCCAATCGGGCGACGTTTAGAGGGTTGTGACATTTGAGATTTATCGATGGGGTGTAGCGATAACTCGAAAATTAAATAGTTGGTGGACTTACATTTTCTTCCCAGCTTGCGGTTCGTCGATATTATCGCGCTCGACTAAGTTCCATGGCATGTTGGCGTTGCGAAATAACCGTTTTTTCATCTCTGGGTAGTCTGTCGTATCGTGCGCCAACCGTTGCCCAACGACAATACACTTGAATAGATGCTCGCCGGTGTTACGCAGCTTATGCGGTTCGCCACCAGCGCGGTAGCCGATGAAATCACCGGCCTGGATTTCGAAAACGGTGTCGCCCACAGCCGCCTCAGCCGTGCCCTCGAGTACATAGATGCATTCATCTTCATGATAATGGACGTGTGTTTCGGTCGAGTCATAGTTCGGTTCAATTTCGATAATATGAAAACCGAAACCCGTTATCCCGGTGAGATCGCCGAGCGATTTATTAACCCGCCGCGCGTTTGGATTAAGAAAGTGGGTTTTCTCGAGGCCTTGAACGTTATCGATTTCGGCTTTTGTCAGAAGGTATTTTTCCACAATGTCGTCCTAACGGTTAAGCATTAAATTTCGGAGCGGGGTTTAAGCCCGTCAGCCTCGGTAATCCATCTACCATGGTCGCTAACGAGTCTAGCGAACGTAACGTCGCGGACGTTTCATCGGCTTGCAGCATGAAAATGAAATGTCGGTAACCGGCATCGATCTTCAACTTCAATTCATCGAGATTTTGCGGCGCATCGACCAATGCGACGGTAATTTCGCCGACGTCGCGGTCGCACGATGCGCATGCGGCGTCTAAATCAGCAAATGGATCGCCTTGATAACGTCCTTCAAATACAAACCAACCATCCGCATATTCCGCGACTTTTTGCGTTACGGTTTTGTGGTTCGAGCCGATCCATATCGGCGGTGCACCCACGCCATGCGGTTTTATTTTGGCGATGAACGGGTCGAAGTTGACAAACTCACCGTGAAATTCCGGTTCGTCTTGCGCCCAGATCCGACGGATGGCCAGGGTTTTTTCTCTAACAATACGCCAGCGATCTTTGAATGATGCGCCATGGTTTTCCATCGCCTCGGCCACAAACCCACCTGCGACGCCGAGAATAAGACGGCCCTGTGATAAAGCGTCTAAGGAGCCTGCCGCTTTCGCCGTCGCGATTGGATCGCGGTGCGTGAGTAGACAGACACTTATACCGAGTTTTATACGATGGGTGACAGCAGCACACGCGCTTAGGGTAATAAAAGGATCGTATAAACACGCCAAGGATTTCATTCGTGCTTCAGGGTATTGTGATGCTTGGCGCCGCTGAATCGGCATATGTGTATTTTCCGGCACAAATAAACCGTCGAAATTTCGCGCCTCGACCGCAACGGCCAATTCCGCTGGCGCTATGGTTTGATCGTTGACGAATACGCAAACATTGGCGGAAATCACGTTACTTCGCCGGCGCGCTTCCACTCGGGCAGGCAGCGATGGGCAATATGATCTTGCGGCAAACGGGCCTGGCCTACACCGAAGTAATGCTCGCGTAACGTCGTGCCAACGTAGCTTGGGTGCATGCGCCCGCGCCGACGCAATTCCGGGACGACGAGATCGACGAACTCTTTAAAGCCAACTGTTTGTACGACAGGCGCGAGATTAAACCCGTCCACACCCGCGTTATCCATCCAATGTTCCATTTCGTCGGCGATTGTTGTTGGCGAACCAATGAATTTTGGCATGACGCTCGCGATCGAAATTTGCTTGCCCATCGCTTCAATGGTCCACTTACGATTTGGATCGACCGTCGTGAAATAGGACAAGAGCCCGCGAATCGCGTCGGTTTTAGCGTCATCGAGCAGCATGTCGTTGGTGAGGGTTGAAAGATCGATACCAACCCAGCCACTAAATAGCGCGAGAGCACCTTCGGGACTTGCGTATTGTTTAAATGATTCAAATTTCGCTTGGGCTTCGGCATCGGTCTCGGCAACGACGACTGAAACCCCGGGAAATATTTTTACGTTGCTGGCGGCGCGCCCGGCCGCCGCTGCTGCGCTGCGTAGTTGCTTAACCCCGCTAACCGCGGCATCAAAATTCGCCCACAATGCGAAAATGCATTCTGCATGGCGCGCGGCAAAATCCACCCCGCGACCGGATTGGCCGGCTTGGAAAATCACTGGGGTGCGCTGTAACGATGGTTCACACATGTGTGGTCCCGGTACATTGAACCATCGACCCGTATGATTTATTTCGTGAACTTTAGTTGGATCGTTGTGCATGTCGGCTTGCACATCACGCGCTGCCGCATCTTCTTCCCACGAATGTTCCCACAGCTTGTATACGACTTCTAAATACTCCTCGGCACGATCGTAACGTTCGTCGTGAGCCATTTGTTCGCCGATCTCGAAATTCGCGTTCGCATCGGCCAGATAAGACGTCACGACATTCCATGCGACCCGACCTTTCGTGAGGTGGTCCAAGGTGGAGAACATTTTCGCGGCCTGATAGGGCGCGAAATAAGTCGTCGAGTAAGTGCAGGCGAAGCCGAGCGCACGCGTGGCATAAGCCATGGCGGAGATCACTAAGGTCGGATCGTTGCTGGGAAATTGTACGGTGTGACGCACCGCGGCGTCGCGCGATCCCTGGAATACGTTATACGTGCCGTGGACATCGGCGAGGAATAGAGCGTCGAAGCCGCCGCGTTCTAACGTTTTGGCGAGATCGACCCAGTAGTCGAGATCTTTATAACCCTGCGAAGACGAATCCGCCGGGTTCTTCCACTGTCCCTTTGAATGATGGCAAATCGAGCACTGGGTAAACGCATTCATATGGATTTGTTTTCTCATGCGTAAATGATCCTCAGTGACGTTAGATGTGGTTGCGAACGTCGTTCGCTTTGCTAGCGTTGGGTGTCGCGTTAGCGATTATAGCCGCGCTGAACGCAGCGAGACGGATCGGGCGACGCGCCTATTCGTCGTCTTCGTCGTCGTTAGCCACGTCGATGATAGCGGCGCCCGCTTTGAATGGTACTTTTGCCACGGCGAGCGCGGCATCGGTGGTTGTTCCGATAATTGTGCCGACACAACCCGCGAGGCTTATGAACGACCACAGTAGTAGAGCCGTTATCGTAAAGCGTTGCCGAATACGCATAATAAGATACCTAAAATATAGACGATAACCTTATGATAATATTTAATTTGTTGCTGTGGAATAGCGACTTTAAGCAATCCCGTTGCGGCAGCGCTTCGATAAACAGCTGAATTCGCGTAGAACGTGTTCGTTCTGGGGTAACACGCGCGGAGATGGGAGTGCTGCAATTAAGCGCGACCGAGGACTTCGACACTGGCTAAGGCGACACGAATAGTTTGAGTTTGCTATCGAATCCTGGTTTTCAAACGAGCGCGGTTAGCTCACTTAATGTGTGAATGACGTGATCGGGATCGGTGACCGCGCGACCGCTTTGGAGCGGTGGCTCGACCCCGGTATTGATAACTAGCGCGGTTCGCATGCCGGCCGCGTTCGCGCCAACAATGTCGTGCTCGGGTGAGTCGCCAACGAACAATACTTGTGTAGGCTCGAGCCCTGATTTCTCTAGCGCAACGTCGAAAAATCGATGATGCGGTTTGCATGATTGCGCCGCTTCGGAACTCGTCCAGTGATCGAAATATTGATGGAGTCTTTCGCGTTCGACCAAAGGACTAAGCATATCGTCATCGATGTTTGAAACAATTGAAAGATACTTCTCGCGTGCCCGTAGCGCGCGTAAGGTGTCGATACAATCCGATTTAATTTCTAACGCATCGAGCATCGCGGTTCGTTGCGTCGCGTGATACCAATGATGCACCTCCTGATCGTAGTCGGCATCGAGCAACTCGCAAAAACGCCTGAACATATCCCTAAATAGATCGTCATGTAGATAGTAGGGTTGGTCTGCATAGCGACGACTAATTTCTCGCGACGCGCTTGCGTATGCGCGCTTAATTTCCTGCGCTTCACGATTCGCACCGAGACGTTCGGCGCTTTCAATTAATAGCGGGATGTTGGTGCGCGCGATGTTTCGATAACTAAATAAAGTGCCGCCGAGATCGAAAAATAGTCCGTCAATGCTCATGGTGTTGGGAAAAGATGTTCAATTGAGCGCGCATAGTATGCGATCAGTTCGGTTTCGTCAGGGTGGGCGCGATAGCGGCCGTCCTCTTCTACGAAGATATGCCGTACGACGAGCATGCTGAGTGCTTTGTCTAGCGCAAAGCTACTCGCTGCATCGAAAATAAGATGTCGTTTGCCGGGCAGCGACAGTGCATCGAGACGCTGCTGGACTTGCGCCTTCAATTCGAGCTCGGTGTACTGCGTGTCGCTTTGCGCGACAACCTGCGCCAGTAATGGCACCGCGAGGGCCGGCACGAGATCGCCGACGGCGCGCATTAGGTGATCTGCTAATAGGGTTACTTTCTCAAAGCGCTGCGGCGCATCGTGGCGGCGAAAATCAATATCGTGCGCGATGCAATAATCGCTGAGCGAAATCGGAGAACCGAATTGCACGGCGGCATAGCCGAATCGGTCGAGACGGTTTTGGATGCGTAAGCGAACAATTCGAAAAATGAAACCGAGCGTGCTGCGCAACGCCGCCCACTTGCGGGGCGGGGTTGGGTTGGTCACCTTATCGATTAATAACGTACGGTCTTCAAGTACGCGATCGTAGTTAATGCCAACCGGTACAAACACGATATCGCGTTCGCCGTTTGGATCAAAGCTCCTCACCACGTAGTCGATTAGGCCAAGCTTCGGTGGACGCAAGCGCCCATCGCGACTCAGTCCGCCCTCGGGAAATACGGCTTGGATAATGCCGCCGTCGATTGCCATTTGTACGTAACGCGCTAGCACTTTTCGATAAAGATCGTCCCCCGATCCGCGCCGCACGAAAAACGCCCCCATCGACCGCACGAGTTGTTGAAGCGGCCACACTTTTGCCCATTCGCCGACGGCATAGCTGAGTGCTGCGTGATGGACGACCATATAACTCGCGAGCAAGTAGTCCATGTTGCTGCGATGGTTTAGTACAAACACGAGACTTGCGCGCGGGTTGATATCGAGAAAGCCTTGTTTATCGGCGTATACCACGCGAATCCAATAAAGCATGCGGATTAAATGTTGCGCGATCCAATTGCCAATGCCGAAATACATGTAAGCGTTGAACGACGGGCAGATTTCCGTGGCGTAACGGCGTACGCGATCGACCGCTACTTCGTTCGGCACACCATTTTCCTCGGCCCACCGCTGTGCGGCCTCGAGTACTTCGGGATCGTAACTCAAGCGATCGATTAACACTTGCCGTCGGTTGAGTTTGAACGGACGCACTTGCATGCTCAGACGCCGGTTCATTTCGCCGATGGCCTGGTTGACCTTACGTCGAAAAAACCACCGCACGCTCGGCACAAGGATCCGCTCGAGGGTCATCCAAGCGGCGAACACGACGAGAATGACGAGCAGCCACAATGGGATTGCAACGGTATTCGCCAAGCGCCAGATACTCCGCAACAGAATAGGAGCGGCAATGATACACTTCGCGCTAAACGAACGTAGCGTTTCGGCCGTTCGGTAGTTGCAGATATACATCGCGATAATTCACTACGCGACGCCGCAGCACATCGCGCAGTAATGGTGAGAACAAATCGCTCGGAAATCCTGTCGCTCTGGATCCGCCAATTGATTGAGGAAAAATTAGATGCCTAGTGAATTCCATCACACAGTTGAAACCGGTGAACTAGACGGTTTTTACGATCCCAAATTCGAGCGGGCCGCGGAAGCATTCGAAAAAAACTTTCGTCAACGTAACGAGCTCGGCGCATCGGCCTGCGTTACCTTGGACGGCGAAACCGTGGTCGACTTATGGGGTGGCACGGCGCGCATAGACAGCGGCGAGCCCTGGCAGCGCGACACCTTGTCGGTAGTGTGGTCGTCGACCAAGGGCGCGGTGTCGTTTTGTACGCATGTACTGGCAAGCCGCGGCCAACTTGATATCGACCTACCCGTGGCGTCCTATTGGCCCGAGTATGGCCAGGCGGGCAAGGAATCCACCACCGTAAAAATGCTGCTGAACCATCAATCGGGGGTGTGCGCCCTTAGTGATCCACTACCGGCGGGCGCGTTCGCCGATTGGGATGCGATGGTTAAAGCAATTGAAAAGCAATCGCCATTTTTTGAGCCGGGCACCGCGCATGGGTATCAAGCGTTAACCTACGGCTGGCTACTTGGCGAGGTGATTCGACGGATCAGCGGAAAATCGCTAGGCACTTTTTTTCGTGAGGAGATTGCGAAACCGTTGGATCTTGATTTCTGGATCGGCCTGCCCGAAGAGCATGAGTCGCGCACCGCACGGATGATTTTGCCGGAGCCGAATTTAGACAACCTATCGCCGTTTCTAAGTGCGATGGTCGATGCAAAGAGCGTACAGGCACTTGCGCTCGGCAATAGCGGTGGCTATATGGACTTAACCACCGATGGCGTGCGTGGTTTCGACACGCGTGCTGCGCATGCTGCTGAAATTGGTGCGGCCGGCGGTTTAACGAATGGTCGCGGACTTGCCGGGATGTATGCACCGCTGGCGTGCGGTGGCTCGCTCGGCGGCAAAGAATTTGTCAGTGCGGACGTACTCGCGCGAATGGGAGCAGTGTCTTCTGCCGGCGGACGCGACGTAACGTTGCTCGCACCGATGCGGTTTTCGCTCGGTTTCTTTAAAACGATGGACAATCGTCGGGGTCCGCCCGGTTCGCAAGACAGTATGTTTCTGCCCGAAATCGCTTTCGGCCACCCAGGCTATGGGGGCAGTGTCGGCTTCGCCGATCCAGATTCAAGGGTTTCGTTTGGGTATAACATGAATCGCATGGGTGACGGCATGTTGCTCAACGAGCGCGGGCAGGGCTTGATCGACGCTATGTACCAATCACTGGCTTATCGCTCACGTGAATCGGGCGCGTGGCTAAAATAGATCGATCCCACTAAATACCACCAATTTAGGAACGCGATAGATCCGGCCTAATCGAGGCCTTTCAATAACGCTAATCAGACGGTGATGGTCTTCGCCGTGATGGCGGACCGGTAGCAAAAGCGCCCCGGATCGGCCTTAGTCGAAATTGCGTCTGGCTATTCGACCCCGATGAAACATGGGGTAATCGAACAATAATCTCTGCAGCCTAGGGTCGCGGCTTTCGCAAACCACAAAATAATGCGACCCTCTCGCCCCCGATGTTAACTAACAAATCCAGACGCAACCGTATTCTAGGACTCGCACTGCCGATTATTGGCGGGATGGTGTCGCAGAACATTCTCAATCTCGTGGACACGGCGATGGTTGGGCATCTTGGGGATGTCGCGCTCGCGGCCGTTGGGATGGGCGGATTTGTTAGCTTCTTATGTATGGCGCTTATTCTCGGAATTTCCGTCGGTGTGCAGGCGACGGCGGCGCGACGTAAGGGTGAGGGCCGAATCGACGAAATGGCGGTCGCCTTGAATGCCGGTTTGTTGGTGGTGGCGTGTGTAGGGCCAGTGCTGTCGTTGGTGTTGTACAACTTAGCCCCGCTATTTTATCCGTTGCTAATTGCCGATCCCGAAGTGGTGGCACTCGGTACACCGTATTTACAGATCCGCATCCTCGCGATTATTTTCGTCGCAAGTAATTTCGCGTTTCGTGGATATTGGAATGCCGTCGATCGTTCACGTTTGTACATGATCACCTTGTTGGTGATGCACAGCTGCAATATTTTTCTAAATTACGCCCTCATTTTCGGAAATTTCGGATTCCCCGAACTCGGGGTAGTCGGTGCCGGAATTGGCACAGCTGTGTCAACGGCGATTGGCACAGCCATGTATATTTTTTTCGGATTTAAATATGCGCGCGGCGAAGGGTTTTTCCGCAAAACGCCAACCACTAAAGAAGTCAAACAGATTGTACGGCTTTCCATACCAAGCGGTATTCAGCAGTTCTTTTTCTCGGCTGGCATGACCGCGATGTATTGGATCATCGGGCAAATTGGTACAGGCGAGCTCGCTGCGGCCAATGTATTGTTGAATTTGACCCTCGTGGCATTGCTGCCTGGTATGGGGCTGGGGTTGGCCGCTGCGACCTTGGTTGGGCAAGCGCTTGGGCGTGGCGATACGAGTGACGCAAAACAATGGGCATGGGACGTGGTACAAGTAGCCATTGTGCTGCTTGGCCTGCTGGGGCTTCCGATGGTGCTAGCGCCGGAGTTTATTCTTGGCATTTTTATACACGATCCGAATACTCTGACGTTAGCGCGCCTGCCGATGCAATTGATCGGCGCGACGATGGCCGTGGAAGGTGTAGGGATCGTGTTGATGCACGCGCTTCTTGGAGCGGGCGACGTCCATCGGGTGATGCGTACTTCGATATCTTGCCAATGGATCTTATTCCTGCCGGTTGCTTACGTGATCGGACCGGTGCTTGGATATGGCTTGATGGCGGTGTGGCTGCTCAACATCGTGTATCGAGGGATCCTCGCGTCGACGTTTGCCTGGTTTTGGCACCAGGGAAAATGGGCGGGGATTAAGGTGTAGGTCGATTAGCGCTTGCTAACCGACCCACACAAAAGCGACGACGAGTTCGGATTAACGTTACAAACGATCTAACGGGCTTTTCACGCCACCGGCCCCCCTACGCATAACATGGGTGTAGATCATCGTTGTCTTAACGTCCTTATGTCCGAGCAACGACTGGACCGTACGAATATCGTATCCATCTTCCAATAAATGGGTTGCGAAGCAATGGCGTAGCGTGTGCGGAGTCAATCGTTTATGTAGACTTGCGTTGTAACCGGCTTGACGAATAGCTCGTTGTACCGCCGCATCGGTAATATGGTGACGCCGAGTTTTATTGTCGCGCGGATCGATGGCAAGTTTTTCGGACGGGAAAGCGTATTGCCATTCCCACTCCCGCGGCGCATTCGTGTATTTTCGCGCAAGTGCGAACGGCAGATAAACGGCGCCCCGTCCGTTGGCAAGATCCATATCATGAAGTTGCTTAGCTCGAACTAACTGTTTTTCTAAATCCAAGATAATAGATTCCGGCAACACGGTGACTCGATCTTTATCGCCCTTGCCGGAACGCACCATAATTTGCTTGTAATCGAAATCAATATCTCGAATTCTGATCCTTAACGCTTCGAGCACCCGCATCCCGGTTCCATACAAAAGACGGCAAATGAGTTGTTGAACACCCGACATCGCGCTAAGCACGCGATTAACATCGGTGCGGTTAATTACGAACGGCAAACGTTGGGGCCGCTTCGCGCGAACTACATCATCAGGCCACGGTAGTTCCGTGTTCAGCACCCGAGAATACAAAAAAAGAAGTGCGCTTAGCGCTTGATTTTGGGTAGACGCCGAAACCGAACGTTCGACCGCGAGATGCGTTAAAAACGAAGAAACTTCCGGTTCACCCATCTCATTCGGGTGGCGTTTTTCATGGAACAAAATGAAGCGTTTAATCCATCCAAGATACGCTTCCTCAGTACGCAGGCTATAATGATGTAAGCGTAATACATCACGCGCCCGATCGAGCAGACGTGGTTTATCCATTGCGAGCCTCCTTGCTCTTATGGTTAGTAATCCGCTTAGTACTATTGAATACTAAACCGTTGATAATGTTACACCAAATTAATTATCCCGACCTAAATGATGAAAGGTAGTTCTACATTTAGGGTCCCGAATAGTAGTTAGGCGTAGCTCATCCCATGGACAAAACCGAAGCTTATGCACTCTTGACGCAATGCATGAACGATGAAATCGCGG
>JAVJHY011952811.1:0-17744 GCA_035593235.1 Phascolosoma agassizii
ACGGTTCAGGGCTGGAGCTTTTCGGGCACGTTCGCGACACGGGCATCGGGATTGCCGAGGAGAGCTTGCCTCGACTCTTTCACCCCTTCAGCCAAGCGGATTCGTCGACAACTCGGCGGTTCGGAGGTACGGGCCTAGGCCTGCCTATCAGCAAAGAGCTGGTGGAGCTGATGGGAGGCAAGATTGGTGTCCGCAGCCAACTTGGTGAGGGTTCCACGTTCTGGTTCGAGGTCACGCTTAGGCGAGTCGAAGATGAGCGTTCGCTACCGACGCTTGCCAACATCAAGCAGAGCGCCCTGCATGAAGATGGCGACTTAACCGTATCTCTCGCGATGAGAACCCTGGTACCGTTAGGAAGCTCCGCGAGAATTCTGTTGGCCGAAGACAACCCAGCGAACCAGAAGGTTGCTGTCACGATGCTACGCATGCTCGGCTGCCAGGTTGACCTTGCCGAGGACGGTCATACGGCCTTAACGAAAGCCAAGGAACTCGCTTATGACATCATTCTTATGGATTGCCAGATGCCTAACATGGATGGCTTCAGTGCCACCGCCGCAATTCGGGAGTGGGAGAATGAACACGATGTTGCAGGCTTGACGCCCATTATTGCGGTAACCGCAGACGCTCTTGTGACGGACCGTGAGCGTTGTCTAGCCGCCGGGATGACGGACTACCTGAGTAAGCCCTTCAGATTGGGTGATCTCAAGGAAACCCTTGAACGATGGTTACCTGATGAGCGGTCGACCATCGAGGTTGCTGTCGAACCCGGTACGCCTGTCATTGGCATATCGGAGCTCAATGAGCTTAGACAACTCGGGGCGACCGACGCGGATCTTGAAGCGATCGTGGCTTCCTACGTAGAGAGCGCCACAACGAGTGGCGAGGAAATGACGATAGCTATTAAGTCACGGAATCGCGGGACGCTAGGGAAGTTGGCACATAAACTGGAGGGCGCGAGTGGGCAGGTCGGAGCTGACAGGGTCAAGAGTCTGTGTTCACAATTACGAAACGACTCTGCCGACGCGCGCTGGGAAACATTGACAGCACTGCATAGCCGCCTAATCGAAGAGATCTACTCCGCTAACCAGCAGTTTAGCGCCCGATTCACCCGGTTGAGTGCATGAGCGCGGTTAAGCTGTGAATACTCCCTTGGGAGAAATTTCGAGATACAGGCCCCGCTCGTCGAAGTATCCTCTCAACATAAAAGGTCTCCGGTAAACTCGGGGCGATTCAGGTTGGCGTCTGCTCACGAGTAAGGCTTGAGGCTTTATGGCCACTGCGGTTTATTGGCTGATTGGAATACTGCTCTTCGCCTTGTGGTTGGCGGGGCAGTTCTTCGCCACCGTTGATATGCCTGTACGGCAATACCGCCGCTTTCGGTTCACCGTTTTATTGATGGGCATCTTCTGTACGTTGACCGGTGTTTTCGTCTTCGGGCGCGATTCTGATTGGGGTTTGCTACTGGGCGGAATCGCATTCTTGACCCTAAGGTTTGTCGCGTACAGAGATCCAAGGCTCAATGAGGGTCCGGATATCGATCCTGCACTTGTCCCCGGTGCGGTAGAGGCGGCCGAACTGAGGATGTGTGATGAATTTTTGGGCGGTTTGCTCGGGTAGGTTGCGGTATCCGCGCGCAACATGCATTCCACCGATGCAAAGCTCTCCGACCTCGCCGTGGGGTAGTGGGCTGAGCTGGTCGACCTCGAGGATGACATAGGTGACGTTGGCGAAGGGCGAGCCGATAGTGATGGGCTCTCCCGGCCGCAAACTCTGACGGCTGGTGTCGGTGCTCGCCTCTGTTGGGCCATAGGTGTTGATGATCTGCCGTCTGCCCCGGGTCCAGGGCTCCACCAGTGCGCTAGGGAAGGCTTCGCCGGCCGGTATGATGTAGCGGCACAACGGATAGGGGAGATCCACCTCAGGGTTTGGTGTGAGGGTGGTGAGAAGCACCGGTGGACAGAACAGCATGGTAACTTCAGCTTCGCGCAGGACAGGGACGAGTTCCGGCCCGGATTGGATTTGCTCCTTGGTCAGCAAGACCACGGCGCAGCCCGACACCCACGCGCTGTACATTTCTGAGATGCTACCATCATAGCCCAGTGACGACGTGAGCGAGGTCGCGTCCATGCCTGGAATGAGATCGAAATAGTCGGCGTAACTCAGCGCCAGATTGACGTAACCAGCATGAGGGCACTCCACGCCCTTGGGCATCCCTGTGGTTCCGCTGGTGTAAAATATGGTCGCAAGGCGCTGCGCGGGGTCGTCCAGCCAGGTCGGCTGTACGCGAGGTGGCATGTTTTCCGGTAATGCCAGAACGTCGAGCGTCGGCAAGTCACGGAATTTGTCCTGCCCGCGTGTGAGAATGACCGCCGGTTGGGCGTCGTTGAGCATGTGGGTGATCAGGGCGTCGGGCAACGTGGTATCGAGGAACATCAAGGTGCCGCCGGCCTTGAGAATACCGAGGTGCGAGGCGACGATTTGCCAGTTGTCCTGAGACATTGCCACGGCGACGACCTGGTCCGGGCCGGTGAGGAAGGGCGCAATGGCTGCGGCGACGTTTTCAGCTCGAGCGTCGAGTTCAGCGAAGGTCAAGGTTTCTCCGGTATGGGGAACCTGAAGAGCTGGGAAGTCCGGAAATTTTTCAGCAGAACGGGCGAAGACCTCTGAAAGCCATTGGACACCTTTCTGATGTGGTACGTTCACCAGGTGGCGATCGCCAAAAGAATCCGTCAAGCTAAACTGGCAGGTATCCGCTTGCCCGTGCGGCACCTTCTCAGACGCCCATAGGTAGCGCCTCCACGCCACGAACGCCAGTATCAGGAATACTGCCAAGACGCTTGTTGTAAAAATCGCTGCCACGAACTTTCCTCACATGTTCGTAAATTCTAGCTCCCATAGGTTTCAGAAACACTTAGGGTCTTGAACTCATAAGCCGGGGTTAGACTTCAAACGTCACATTCACCGGCTGGTTGAGTATAGCGTAAGTGTTGCGTTTAATCGAAGTATCGTTCGAGCGTTCCAGTGCGGCGGGTGTCTAAGGTCACGCAATGGAACCCGCCACCCAACATTTTGGAGTGCCGCAATTTCAACGGAATGACATCAAGGCCATGCTTTTCCAAAAGTTTTATGAGAGCCAACTGATCCCGATCGACGACAACCAAGTTCGGGTTGATGCTGAACGCGTTCATATCAATCCAGTCGCTACCAATACTCTTGGCTTTGTATTCGGCATCATTGGCGTCGGTATTTTCCATTGGCGGACTGTAAATAACTTCCCACTGGTTTAAAATTTCCGGCAGGGTATCATCATTGATGCGGCCAGGATTGCACAGGATCAAGCCAGGGCGCAGGGCCACAAAGGTCGAATCGATATGGCTGCCGTAATAAACATCCTTGAGGAAATGCACTCGAAACTTGTCGCCCAAAACACTTTGTAACCAATGCCCGCCTAATTCGTTCCCCGTGGCAGAGACCAGATAGATTAGATCCTCGCCAAAACGCAGGATGTTTGCGGCATCAAAGGCTGGTTCATCATCGCGTGGTGTGGGCTTGGTGAGATCAACGTCAAACAGAGAGTCTAGCAGCATCGGTTTGGGGGCGCTGTACCATTTCGCGCCTGACTTCATATAATCCATCAGCAAGGTACGGTAGCTAAAGGTTTCCTGGTAACGGCCGCGGATGACATTGGGCGTCTCGATAATTTGGTCACCGATAACCAGCAAGACGTCGCGCGGACAATAGTT
The DNA here is from genome assembly GCA_035593235.1 of Phascolosoma agassizii. Classification (NCBI taxonomy): domain Eukaryota; kingdom Metazoa; phylum Annelida; class Sipuncula; order Phascolosomatiformes; family Phascolosomatidae; genus Phascolosoma; species Phascolosoma agassizii. Next base: position 3,744 of record JAVJHY011952811.1, read on the forward strand.
ATAGTATCCCTCAGATTCCCAGTTGATCGTGGAAAATTTTTCCTCGTGTGGCCACGTCTGCGGGCGTTTTACGGTGATACCCAGTTTTTCCAAGGTTTGAACGAACTCATTCAAATCCTCTTCCGTCTCTTCAATAATCTGTTGTGGAAACGGGCCTGTCGGTATCTCTGCCAATGAACGGTCGGGATATTCTGCCAGTTGGGTGCTCGGGTCCGGCGCCGGAAATCGCGCATTCAGCGGATTGCCAACGATGACTTCCTCCAGTTGATCCCACTCATTGCAACTCCAGACTTCTGACATATGAATAATTCCCTCTCGTGTGGCACCAAAATGGGAAATTTTGCCAGTTGGGTGCTCAGATCTGGCTTCGGAAATCGCTCATGCAGCCGATTGCCTACAATCACGTCTTCAAGTTGATTCCACCGACTACGACTCCATACATTCGACATATGAACATTTCGCTTTCGTGCTGCACCAATGTTCTAGCTGATGGGGTAATCAGCCTGCGCAATTCGAACGGCTTTTACTTGTCGTTCACACTTGATCTGATTTTTTGCCCCATTCAGATTTGAAGCGTTCAGCAGTGACAGTGATGTGGGACTGATCAATCTTGAAGTCAACCACGAGAGCCGTCCGGTTGTGTTAAGGCGGGTTTCGCGAGGCCGATACCGGGCCGATTGTTGTCTGATTTGACGCACACTGTAACAACAACGCTACATTTCAATTGGACGACTGGGCACTCATCATCGGCCAATTGCAACGGTCTGTAATATGCCGCAATCGGTTGCTATCAGCGCCAAGTCCCGCCCACTGGTTTCATGAGAATTTATTTGTGGAACGGAGAGGGGAAATCAACCAGGGTTTGGCGGTCATTCTTGGCGTCGAAACCCATTACGAGCCGTGTTTGATTCAGGTTTTGATCAAGAGCCTCCCAGTTCTTGTCAGCTCGATACTCACCCCACTCCTTCTCTAATTTGTAGGGTTTGAATTCCGGAGCGGGTTTGCCGTTAAGATCAAAGACCTGCAACCAAGTGTGGTCATAGGGCTTGCTCCCCCTCTTGTCTGTCGAGTTGAGTAATACGATCAATTTATCGCTGTTGTTATCAAGCCAGGTCAGGTCGGGGGCGCCAAACCTCTGGTCGTTGGGCAGGTTCGGCACCTTGAGTTCGAATTCTAAAAGAGCGGTGCTCTCGGCTGCCCCAATTCCGGGTACCCATTCAAATACAGCGACGCGCGGGGGCACAAATTCGGTTCGAGGGTCTTTTTTGCATTTGTCCATGTCGAAATAACCCCCTTCCCACAGCACAGCAACCTGCCATTTGTTGTTGTTCCATCGGATTGACAGGCCTTCGAGCCCAATACCGCATTTCTCTTTGAACCTCTTTGGCAGCTTGTAGTTGTGGCCGTACAGGTCCGAGAGTGTGCGGTTTTTCTCCCCAAGAACCAACCACAGTTCCTGGCCATTGGGTCCCACGCCGATATCGACCGACTCCAACCCCTTTGCCCGTTTGCGTATCCCTTTGATTCCAGTTCGCCACTTGGCGCCGCCCGGCCATATCCATCCAATGTTATTTTCACTGTCGCCGATGACCGCATAGCCACCGTGCGCACCTGGCACGGCGGCCACGCCACTGATTTCAGCCGGCTCAGGCGCATCTATCTCTATTGCACCGGCAGGCGGCAAGGTCTCGTCTTCGGCGCCTAGCACCGTGTAGGAAGAAAAGCCAGCGACCACAAAGCCGGCCATGACCAAGACCCGTAGTTTCGGTCCGAGGAATTTTTCGAGTTTCTTGTTCAACATGTCACAACCGGAAATTCCTAAAGCTCATTACGATTCGATATTTCAGCTCGGCAGATGCGGGTCGATAGCCACATGGGTAGAGGTGTCGGCCGAGGTTACTGTTTGAAGTCCATTTTGCATCATGCTCGATCCTAATGGTGTACAAAAGGAACTCATTGCGTAGAGTTATGTCTCTTTTGTTGCAAAAAGGCATTCTTGATTAATTTACGCTATCAAAAGCCCGGCCGATCTGCCGGGCATGTCTAAGTTTGCGCCGGCCTTTCGGCTGTCTGCCATTTCAACGCACTAGATCCCACATCCCACGAGGGCGGTGGCAGAATGATTGGAAGCCCGACCGCTGCCACAATTCGTTGCCACGTGCAGGCTGTATCCGTTCCGCATGGCTTTACCACAATGTAAGGCTGGGATTCCAATTGCCCACATCTGGCCTACAATGGTTTGTCGATAAGCTTTCCCTTGAGGAACGTTATGATCAATTGATTTGATGGACCCTGTAAGTAGTGAGATCAAAACCGTTACGCAGGCGGTTTTTCCTAAAAATACCAATAAGATGCATCCATCCGATTTTCAAACGTGAGTCGTTGCTGTCACGTACCTACAGCACGAATTACACCTGAATTGTTGTGTTTGTAAAATTTGTATCATGAAAGTTACATTTATAACTCATTGTAAAATATTGGGAAAACTAGATTTTATGAGTTTATTTGAATCATTTCTGCAAACTTTCACCTGTTTGTACCCAATTCAGTATTGTCACGAACAGAGAATTGCCGCACCGTCGGTAGAACCAAACTGGGAGATTAGATCAATGTTTAAGAAAATCTTTTTCGTAGCCGCATTTGCTACCGTCGCTATTTTCGCAACGACAGATAATTCCGAGGCCATGTCATTTGGTAGCCAGATCGAGCCAGCCGTCCAGTTTAAGGCCGTCAATGCCAACATTATCCAGGTCGGGAAATATAATGACGATGATGACGATGACGATGACGGTGATTCAGTTTATTTGTCAGGTTGTACGTGGATGAAGCGCAAAGCAGACAAGCTTGATAGTGATTTTTGGTGGGCCCGCTACGAAGCCTGTGTATATGCTGAAGAGAAATATGACTGATGAAGTTAAGCGCCCCCGGCGGATCTGCGCCGGGGCCTCGCGTTTTGATCGCAAAATCCGGTGTGACATCATAATGACAACAATAAGCTGTCATTGTCGCCACAATCAAATTCAAAGGATCTGACTTATGCGTGCCAACAATCTTAGCATGGGGATTGCCGCATCTGGCTTCGCTGCCGTGTTGTTGATGACGCCGGCAAAAGCCGACGCTTTTGAACCCATGAAGTATCTGCAGGACGCAGCCGCAGTTGCAGCAATTGCGTCATCAGTTTCGCAATTGAGTGGTTGTGAAGAGGATTTGGTCTTTGCCGAGGAAAAGAAGAAGGACGAGGATGGTGAGATAATCACCGTTGTTGTGACATGTAAAAAGTTTCCTGACGATGATGGAAAATTGGCGAGTTCTACCGTGCGCGTTGAATTTGAATTGGACGAAGATGGCAGTGTTGGAGCGCCGGTTGGGTTCTCGTACGACTGATCGAATTGAGGTTTATAGAAATTTGAGGCTGAGGCGCATCTGAGCGCTTCAGCTCGGTCATTGGTGGATCTTGGGGCCGTCGCCGTCAAAAAATATTGTACGGTTATTGTAAGGCGAGTGTGGACACTTCGGGCCTATTTTCCCGTGGATTGCTGAACCGCCTGGCGCCTTGCCTCACCGGTCCGATCCATTCAACACCTTCTGTTTCCAGCGTTGGCCGCTCACGGGTCGCACGACCTGTTGGTTTGCGGCATTGGCCACTCGCCGGACCCGCCGGGGCCTTGTTCGCCTGGTACCCGTGCCACCTGAAACGACGTACTTTTTCTGCACTAGGTTCAGCACGTCATCGCCTTCAAAATACATCTGTTCACGATAGCGATTTTCCAGTTTCGGTAAATACTGCGATACCAGGTGACCGAGCTTGTCCCGAAATGTCCTAAAACTTCGATCGCTGCGAAACCCGAGGGCCGATTTGAGGGTGTTGGCAGATCGAAAACCGGCAAAATTGTCAATGTTACCTGCGAAAAACTCATGCAGACTTTTGAGTTTTAGAACCAGGTTGCGGTCATACCGGGTCACCCAGCGCGTATATTTGTTGAACCAGGACCATCCCCGGTCCAAACCAGCACCGCCATTGTCCCGGCCTATGAAGCGAAGCTTGCCTTTCTTCGTGGCGATGATCTCGACGTTTCCGCCGCTGAACCGGTCCCATTGCCCGGTCAGCAAGTCGAGTACAAAAATATTCGACAATTGCCTGACCAGAACATCCTCGCGTTCCATGGGATGGGGCCACCCGGGCTTGTCAGCAGTGATGCGGCGTAATGCAATAAGCTTGCTTGATGGGCGCGGGCTGTAGGCACGGAGAAATTTTGCCAGCCGGTGACTTGTATTGAGCCCATTGGCGCGTATCAGTTGATTGACCGACTGGGTTCTGCGCTTCGGCCGGAATTTGTAGACACCCAGCAGGGCACTTGGCGACCGACGCATTCTGCCACGCGTGACGTTGGTATTAATGCTCCGCCATTTTTGGCTTTCCCGCCGCAGCATGCGCCTGAATTTCTTTATGGCCTTGGGGCCCAACGTATAATATCCGGCCGGATTGGAGAGGCGACTAATACCGAGAATGCGGGACAGCCGGTACGTGACAACTTCAGCTTCAATATTAGTTGCGCTGTTGGGGGGCATAAATAGCCCCGCTTTCCGCTTTCCGTCACGGGAGATTTTGAAGCCGACGGATGTGCCACCGCTCTTGAAATGAAACTGATAACGCTCACCGTCATCGAGATCGAGTTGCGCCAGCAGCCTGTCAAACTTGAAATCCTTCTTTGTACCCGGGAGCGTTGGCGGGGTGTGTTCAGTAATGGGCGGGCGGGCAAGCAATTCGCCACAAATCAACGTGCTCATGGCAAGGCCAAGGCAAGCGGTTGGCAAGACCCTTGTCCATCCGAGTCCCAATCCGGTCAGCCCGCTGGCCTTTTGCATTTCAACTATCGGCACGTGTTCCACTACCATTGTTGGAGCGTCGTCAACTTTATTGTCGAATTTTGATCTAGTTTCAGAGCCGTCGCTTTCGCCGCATGACAGCCAATTCTCCAGATAGAAACTTTGCGCCCGTCAGGGCAAATGCTGCCGGTTGATGGCGTTGCCGGCGCATGCTGAGCAGAACTGCGTCGCACGTCAACGTTTCTGTTGCAGGTTGTCCTCAATAAAGGAACCTGTGTTGCACTCAAGACCTGAATTGCTGACAGACCCCAGCCGTGGGCGTTGGCCGAATTGAAGCAGGCTTTCCAAGCCATGACAATTTTTTACGGCCGGTGCACCGCCATGCAGCAAGCCGGCAAAACGGTCGAATATCAGCCTCAGCAGTGAAACAATTCCGTCGCGTACGTGCATTGATTTCGTGACTGCCAGGCGTTAGCATGCCCATCACAAGCAACGTTAGAGTGTGATGACGGCGATTAAGTTTCATGTAATTTGTATGATTCAATCAAATTCATGGCGATCCAGGATGTGCCCGAATGACGTCAGCCTCCGTTAGAGCGGGCAATGAGTTACGCGCTTCCGAACCTGCGGTGACAGTTGAAGCTCTGCACAAGAGCTTTGGTGCACTGGAAGTGTTAAAAGGGGTGTCCCTGGTCGCACAGGAAGGTGACGTTGTCTCGATAATTGGGTCGAGTGGTTCCGGCAAGAGCACGTTTTTGCGCTGTATCAACCTGCTCGAACTGCCGAGCCAGGGCCGCATTTTTATTTCCGGCGAAGAGGTGCGTTTCAAACCGCCGGCCAATGGCAATCTGGTGCCTGCCGATATGCGCCAGGTGGAACGTATTCGCACCCGGCTCGGCATGGTATTCCAGAGCTTCAATCTGTGGGCACATATGACGGTGCTGCAGAATGTCATCGAAGCACCTGTGCATGTCCTCAAGACGCCGAAAGCGGAGGCCCATGAACGGGCCGAACAAATTCTCAACCGTGTTGGACTGTGGGACAAGCGCGACCAATATCCGGCGTTCCTGTCAGGTGGTCAGCAGCAGCGTGCTGCAATTGCGCGGGCTCTGGCAATGGAGCCAAGCGTGATGCTGTTCGATGAGCCGACATCGGCGCTAGATCCCGAACTGGTAGGCGAAGTTCTCAAGGTGATCCGCGGCCTAGCCGAAGAGGGCCGTACGATGATCGTGGTCACTCACGAGATGAAGTTTGCCCGCGATGTCTCAAACCATGTGATGTTCTTGCATGACGGGCTCGTCGATGAAGAGGGGCCGCCACAGCGCGTGTTCGTTGCGCCCGCTAGCGAGCGGTGCCAGAAATTCGTAAAGTCGGTTCACTGAATTTTACAAAGACTGCAACAAAACATAAGGGAAGAAACAATGAAAACACTGTTCAAATTACTCGCTGCGGCGTCTGTCGCGGTTGCGATGAGCACGAATATCGCCTCGGCCGATGTCAAGTTCGGCGTGGCTGCGGAACCCTATCCCCCGTTTGCCGAAAAAGGTGCGGACGGCAAATGGAAGGGCTGGGAAATCGAAATCGCCGACGCAATCTGCGCGGCCATGAACGAGAAGTGCCAGTGGGTCGAAGTTGCCTGGGACGGCATTATTCCGGCGCTGCTGGCGAAGAAATTCGATGTGATCATCTCTTCAATGTCGATTACCGAAGAACGCATGAAAACCATCGACTTCACGGACAAATATTATAATACACCGGCCGTGATTGTCGCGCCGAAGAGCTCCTCCGTTGACGGTATGGCGAGCAGCGTGAAGGGCAAGATTGTCGGCGTTCAGGTGGCGACGACACATGCCAACTATGCCGAAAAACATCTGCAAAAGAGCGCCTCGAAAATCAAAACCTATCAAACTTTCGATGAGCACAACCAAGACCTGGTTGCCGGCCGGGTTGACGCTGTGGTTGGGGATTCGCTCGCCATGCAGCCGTTCCTGAACAGCGACGCTGGTAAGTGTTGTGAGGTAAAGGGCAAACTTACCGACATCGCCGTATTCGGCCCTGGTGTTGGCGGTGGCATGCGCAAGGAAGATGACGACCTGCAGAACAAGTTCAACGCCGCGATCAAGAAAATTCGTGGTAACGGAACTTACGACAAGATTTCGAAGAAATACTTCAACTTCGATATTTATGGCTCTGGCAGCTAGTAATTTGTGAGCCCAGGCTGGCGCCGATGTCATTCCGATTGGGTTGGCATCGCCGGCCTGGGCCACTGTTACGAAACCCGCCATGAGCACCATCCTGGCATCCGTCCAATGGGACCTGCTTTCGCTGACACCGCCCGGTTGGGGTGGTAACTTGCTGCGGGGGCTAGCCAAGACCTTTCAAATTGCGCTCGGTGCCTATGTGCTGGGTTTGTCGATCGGGCTGGCTGGTGCTCTCGGTAAGATTTACGGCGGTCCGGTGCTGCGTTGGGGATTGGAAATCTACACAACGTTGATCCGCGCGGTGCCTGAACTGGTGCTCATTCTGCTGCTCTACTATGCTGGTACCGATCTCCTGAATCAGGCGCTTGAAAGTCTCGGTTACGAACGGGTCGATATATCCGGGCTTGCGGCCGGGATTTACGTTCTGGGTTTCGTGCAGGGCGCTTATGCGACTGAGGTTTTGCGTGGAGCGATGCTGGCAGTTCCGGCCGGGCAGGTAGAGGCCGCGGCTGCCTTTGGAATGTCGTGGGTACAGCGTCACAGCCGCATTATTATCCCGGCCATGATCCCATTCGCGCTGCCGGGGCTCACAAATCTCTGGCTGATCGTTATGAAAGATACCGCGCTGCTGGCGGTGGTTGGTTTCAGCGAATTAACGCTGGAGACGCGCCAGGCCGCAGGCGCGACAAAGTCCTATTTCATGTTTTACGTCGTCGCCGCCATACTCTACCTGTTGCTGACGCTTGTCTCCAATGTGGTGTTCCGGTGGATCGAGCACCGCTACCGGCGCGGCCAGCCGGAATTGAGTTGAGGCGCGGACGCAATGCAGTGGTACTGGCTTCCCGAATATGCACCAAAATTTGCCGAAGGGCTGTGGCTCACCCTGCAACTGCTCGGTATTTCGTTGTTTTTCGGCATGTGCCTGGCCATTCCGATTGGCCTCGTCCAGGTCACAGGGCCACGGCCGCTCGCCCTGTTGGCCCGGGGGTTCTGTACAATTATTCGCGGCACGCCGCTGCTGATTCAGCTTTGGCTGATTTATTACGGGCTTGGATCGCTGTTTCCATCCGTTCCGGGCATCCGCGAATCCTTTCTGTGGCCAATTCTGCGGGAAGCTTTTCCCTATGCCATATTCGCTTTCACCTTGTCGGTTGCCGGTTATGAGGGCGAAGTGATGCGCGGTGCGTTCCGTGGCGTGCCCAAAGGCGAACTTGAAGCCGCCCGTGCTTTCGGGATGCATCCGTTCACGGTATTGCGTCGGGTCTGGCTGCCGCGCGCGCTCCAAAACGTGTTTCCAACGCTTGCCGGCGAAATGGTTCTGACACTCAAGTCAACGCCGCTGGCGGCAACTATCACCATTTTCGAGGTTTATGGCATCAGCACCATCGTGCGCCAGGAAACCTACCGCATCTACGAACCGCTTTTGTTCGTCGCCGGCATCTATATATGCCTGACCGGGATCATTGTGTTGGTGTTCCGCTGGGCGGAAAATCGTATCCCCCAGACGCGAGCAGGTTGAGTCAAACGGCTCTGCGTTAACCTTGGCTGGGTGTGCGGCGGTGACCAACCTCATCTCGGTTTGAGAGGTGATCCAGGAGGGAAAATAAAACTACAACAGCCTGCTAGATAAGGAGCTGCATCATAGCAGCTTCGTCATGTGAACACGCAGGTGTGTGTCGTCGCCGTGCTCAGGGAGTGCTTTGTGCGTTACCTGGAAGCCATGTCGATCATAGAGGCGCAAAAGGTCGTGCATCATTTCGGCGGTTTGCAGAGTAATTTTTTTCATATGGCTATGACGGGCGACCTGGTCGATCTGATTGAGAATCCAGCTTCCAATGCCCAATCCCTGTTGCGCCGGATCGACCCCAAGCTGGCCGATGACGAATTCATCGCCGCTGCGGCTGGTGGTAACAACGCCAACAATCTTGGCTCCGTCGAGGGCGACATAGACATCGCCATGACGTATCGCTGCCTCGAGCCAGGGATACGGTCCGGAGGTCGGTCCACCGCCCAATTTTTGAACATAAGGAGTAAAACAATCCAGCATGAGGTGATCAATCGCTTCATGTTGGGAAATTGAAGCCTTAGAAAACTTGAGTTCCATTATCAGTACCGTCACTCTATGGACTTAAATTCCAACCGCACTAACTAATTCACCAATTTTACCGCGGCAAGAGATATTTTAAGAAGCGCATTTTTTGTCACTCTTAACCACTGCCTGACCGAGCGTGTGTGCAGGCCAGGAGGCAAAAAAATCTCAATATCCAGGGGCGATCGATGATTGATCATATGAGAATTACCGTCTGTAACATCGAAATGAGCAAGACATTTTATTCAAACGCATTGGGAGCGCTTGGTTATGTTGTTTGCCGGAATAGTTCCAAGGCGGTCAGCTTCGGTGTTCGTGAGGGGGTTGGCAAATCAAGCGATCCGTGTGGTGATTTCTGGCTGTCCGAAGGCACTCCGATGACACCGCGCGTCCATGTTGCTTTCAATGCAGCTTCCAGGGCGGTTGTCGATGCGTTTTTTGACACGGGCCTCGCCGCCGGAGGCGTTGAAAATGGAGCGCCCGGGCTTCGCACTCATTATCATCCGCTCTACTATGCCGCTTTCTTGCTTGACCCCGATGGTTACAATATCGAAGCCGTTTGCCATACGAGATAATTTTGCGACCTGTTTTTACGCAATGTCTTCATGCAACATTATCGCAAGCGGTAGATCTCGATCGGGTCATTGCGCCCACGCAAGCGGTGGCTGCCAAGGGCTTCACGCTCAAAATCGGCTCCCAGATGAGCGACGGTCGCCTCACTTGCAATAACCATGACCGTGCTGTCATTCCCGGCTTCGTCGTAAAATTGTTTTCCTATCTGTTCCAGCCGTTGGCCGATGTTCACCGTATCACCGATAATCGTATAATTGATGCGGCCGGGGGCGCCAATGTTACCAACGATAACCGGGCCACTGTGAAGGCCAATTCGTAGCTGCACCGGCAGGTCACCCGCTTCTTGGCGTAATATATTTTCAGTCTCCACAGCAGCGAGGATCGCTCGCGCGGCGCGTGCCGCACGCTGAGCGTGATCGGACTGGTCGTCGGGTGCGCCCCAGAACGCCATGACGCTGTCACCGATAAATTTGTCGACGGTTCCCTCTTCATCCTCGATGCAGTGGGCGAGAAGTGCAAAATGCTGGTTCAGGAATTCGGCAAGCTCGGGCGCCGGCATTCCTTCCGAGAGGGGCGTAAAACCGGCGATATCAGTGAACATCACGGTCACCTCGCGTTCGTCTGAGGCAGGCAAACCGGATTTTCCGTGCACAATTAACCGGCGCACGAGTGCTTTTGGCACATAGATTTCGAACCATTTCAGCCCCTGTAGCATGGTGTTGAAGGCCCGGGCTTGATCGTTAAGTTCGCGGAACATGCTAGCCGGCAGTTCGGCGATTTTTGATACCTCCAACTGGCCTATGCGCGAAGCCGCTGCGGACAACTCAACAACTGGCTGGGCGATTTTCCGGCCGATTATGATGGCGGCAAAGATGGCGAGCACCAGTGTGACTAGTCCGGCAAGCGCTGCCCACATGAGGCGCCGAAACTGTGCATTGACGTCGGCGCTGCGGAAATACGTGCCGATCTGCCAGGTCTTGTGGCCAAAGCCTTTGATGTTGCGATAGATATAAATGTATTCGTCGTTGAAAATGTGCAGGACGTGACCTTGAAGATTGGTGCCCTCAATGATGGCCAGGGGATATCGATCCTCAGTGCGCCAAATTGCGGCCAATACCGGATCACCAGTCTCGGCAAGCCTCGGCAAGGGGTGTTCCTTGGAGCGTCCGTGAGTACGGCCTTCAAGGTTCGGATGCGCGAGCACGCTGGTGCGGTCGTAAAGAATAAATACGCTGCTGCCGACAGAGGTATTGAGCGCACCAAGATAGGACGATAGCTCTCGCACGGTGACAGCGGCAACCAGCATGCCCAAGGGTTTGCCGTCTCGGCGTACTGCCTTACGCAGGTTAAGAACGGTCTCGTTGGGTAAGTCGCGCCACAAGGGTTCACCCCACACAGCCAGTTTGGATTTATGGGCTGCCGCCATCGCTGTTCGTACCTTGTGATCACCATCATAGTCCCTGGTAAACACTGCCGGACCATTGGGTGTGCGGGCGACCCCCAATGCTTGAAAATTGTGATCGATGAACAAGAGGGCGGAAATTTGCGGCGTTGCTGCAATCGCTCCAATCATTGTGGCCTCGAAGCGTGGCCGGTCGGTGGGATCGAGATCACCCTTCGCGATCAATTGTTCAATGAATTCTACCTGGCTGTGCAACGGGTCAAGGTGACTGCGTACCTTTTCGACTACAGTCGTGATAATTATTTGCGCCTTGTCGCGCAGCAAATCTCTAGTGTTTTGCGCTCCACTCCACAGCCCAAGTCCGAGCACAATTAGGACAGCGATGAGGACCAATGCACTGTTGGTGACAGCGAGCATGACCGGCAGCGAAACACCGCGGCCGCTTCGGTGGAATCTGAACAACTTTGGGATCAATTTGGAAAATTGATGACGCATGGCACCCAAGAGTACCGGTTCTGTGGTTGGATGAAAAGCTTGGCAGATGTACCAGTGTTACACCCGAACTACCGTCTGGCGTCGCGCTGGCGGTCTTCAGCCTCGGTCACGGCGTGATCCCATTCAGATTGAACTTCGATATACAACCGTTTTACGCGGGGGTGGGCTGCCTTAATCGTCCGCTCGAGATCGGTGATCGTTGCCTCGACGCTGCCGGCGGTGAGGTTGTCATAGAAATCAATGCTTAGCGCCAGGAGGATATCGTCCGGGCCGAGGTGCATGGTTCGCAGCTCGTTGATATGACGGATCGCCTGTCGCTCTCCGACGATGCGGGTGACGTTCTTAGTCAGCTCGCTGGAGGCGGCTTCTCCGATCAGCAGGCCTTTGGTCTCATAGGCCAGGATGCAGGCGGTGGCGGCCAGGATGCAGGCGATCAATATCGAGGCAGCGCCGTCGGCCCAGGCCCAGCCGAATTTTTCGGCCGTATAGATGCCAACAAACGCCGTGACCAAGCCCAACGTCGCCGCCGTATCTTCAAATAGGACGGTAAAAATCGTTGGGTCCTTGGAGCGCCGGATCGCGGTCAATATGTCATGGTCGCCGCGGGTCTTGTTGAATTCGCGATAGGCGACCCACCAGGCGGCACCTTCAAAGATCATTGCCAGTGCCAACACGATATAGTTGATAATCGGGTTGGAGATGGGATGCGGGTGCAGAAGTTTTTGCACGCCCTCATAGAACGAAACGCCGGCACCGACAGCGAACAATAAGATGGCAACCACAAAAGCCCAGAAATAAAGCTCCATGCCATAGCCAAATGGGTGGCGATCATCCGGTGGCCGTTGCGAGCGATTGAGGCCCAAAAGCAACAAAGCTTGGTTGCCTGTATCGACCACGGAATGGATGGCCTCGGACAGCATGGCTGAGGATCCGGTGTAGGCCGTGGCGACAAACTTGCACAATGCGATCAGAGCATTGCCCGCGAGGGCGGCGTAGATGACTTTCTTTGAGTTGCCGCTCGCCATGTAATGGCCTCCAAGGGTGGTTTTGGTGTGATAGTGTAGCCTCTGTTTGATAGCGGGCAAAGTTAAGATCAAGGGAGAATAGGAAGATGATCGTCGCCGAGGTGCTATCGTGTTGAGAGTGGCTGTTATGGTGTTGGGGCTTGTGCTGTATTCGCCGCTGGCGGCTATGGCTGGGGAGGCCGATGTTCTTGATGTGAAAGTTTTTAAGGAAACCGGCGGCACGTTTCGTTTTGATGTGACGATAGCCCATGGCGATACGGGCTGGGATCACTATGCGGACCGATGGCTTGTGCTGGCGCCAGATGGGTCGGAACTTGGTCGGAGGGTGCTGCTTCACCCCCATGTTAACGAACAGCCCTTTACGCGTTCGCTTGGCGGAATTTCGATTCCCGACTCGCTAAATGAGGTCGTCGTCATGGCTCATGACAAGGTCCATGGTACCGGTGGCCGGACAAAGCGCGTACAGCTTCCACGATAAGTTGTGGGGAATTCGTCTAATATATTGAAATATATAAATAATTCTTATGGTGTTGCTAGCGGCACATGGTTGCGGCTGCGTGCTCCATAGCCTATACTTGGTGGCAACGAAAGCAACAATCCTGACCGCTTTTGACCGACCTGGCTGGTGACACATTCGCTGGCACCTGATGGTACGTCATTGGCGGTCCAATTCTCGGAAACAGATTCTTGGGCGACAATACCGAAACCACGGGACCGGGCGGAGATTCGTCGGATATCCGACCGATTTCAATCGCGGAAGAAATGAAAACGTCCTACCTCGATTATGCCATGAGCGTAATCGTCAGCCGGGCGTTGCCGGACGTGCGCGACGGGCTGAAACCCGTACACCGGCGCATTCTGCATACAATGAACGAAATGGGGTTGGATTCCAACAAGCCCTACAAAAAATCAGCTCGTGTTGTCGGCGAGGTCATGGGTAAGTACCACCCCCATGGTGATGGTGCGATCTATGATGCGCTGGTGCGTTTGGCGCAGGATTTCTCGCTGCGATTGCCGCTGGTGGATGGCCAGGGCAATTATGGTTCGGTTGATGGCGACCCGCCGGCGGCGATGCGTTATACGGAATGCCGGTTGGCCAAGGTCGCCCATTCCTTGCTCGGTGATATCGACAAGGACACCGTCGATTTCCAGGAAAACTATGATGGCAACGAGAGCGAACCGACGGTGCTGCCGGCCCGGTTCCCCAACCTGCTGGTCAACGGCACGTCGGGCATCGCGGTCGGTATGGCCACCTCGATGGCACCGCACAATCTGGCCGAGGTCGCCAAGGCCATCGAGCTGGTGCTCACCCAGCGCCGGCCCAAGCCCACGATCGAGCAGCTGGTCGAACTGGTTCCCGGTCCCGACTTCCCATCGGGCGGCATCCTC
>JAVJHY011952811.1:17754-31430 GCA_035593235.1 Phascolosoma agassizii
TCGGCATGGCGACCAACATTCCGCCGCACAATCTTGGCGAGGTGATTGATGCGTGCATGGCGTATTTCGAAGACCCAGACATTACCATCGAAGCACTCAATGAGTATGTGCAGGGGCCTGATTTTCCAACCGGCGGCGTAATTCTCGGGCGCTCCGGCATACGTTCCGCCTACCATAAATCGCGCGGCAGCGTTGTTATGCGGGCCCGGGTCGACACAGAGACCATCCGCAATAACCGCACGGCGCTGATTGTTTCAGAAATACCCTATCAGGTGAACAAGCGGACATTGATTGAGCGCATTGCCGATCACGTTCGCCAGAAACGCATCGAAGGCATCTCGAATATTTGGGATGAATCGAACCGCGTGAGTATGCGCATCGTGATTGAGCTGAAGCGTGATGCGGTGGCAGATGTGGTTCTCAACCAGCTGTGGCGTTTCTCGGCTCTGCAGCAATCGTTTGGCTGCAATTTGGTGGCGCTCAATGGCGGCCGTCCGGAGCAGCTTAACCTCAAGGATTTTGTCGAGGCGTTTTGTAACTTTCGCGAGGAGGTTGTCACCCGGCGCACCAAACACCTGCTGAACAAAGCGCGTGACCGGGCCCATGTTTTGGTCGGGCTGGCCATTGCGGTTGCCAATATTGATGAGGTGATCAAACTCATTCGCAGCGAGCAGAACCCGGCGACGGCGCGTGAGCAATTGTTGGAGCGCCATTGGCCGGCACACGACATTGCGCCCTTGGTGGCGTTGATTGATGACCCGCGTCATATGGTCAGCGACGATGGCATTTATCGCCTGTCGAGTGAGCAGGCGCGGGCAATTCTTGATTTGCGGCTGCAACGGCTGACGGCTCTTGGACGCGACGAGATCGGTGATGAGCTCATGGGGCTCGGCGAGCAGATTTCGGAGTATCTTGGAATTCTTGCATCGCGGGCGCGCATTGTTGGGATCGCCACGGATGAACTGACTGAAATTCGCGATGAATTTGCCACGCCGCGCAAGACGGAAATCCTGGACTATGACGGTGATCTGGATGACGAAGACCTCATTCAGCGCGAGGACATGGTCATTACCGTCTCGCACACCGGTTATATCAAGCGCGTGCCGCTATCGACATACCGGGCGCAGCGCAGAGGCGGCAAAGGCCGCGGTGGGATGTCAACCCGGGACGAAGACTTCGTCACCAAACTGTTCGTTGCCAGCACCCATTCGCCGATGTTGTTTTTCTCCTCGCGCGGCATGGTCTATAAACTCAAGACCTGGAAGCTGCCGGTCGGCACGCCGCAGGCGCGCGGCAAAGCTTTAATCAATCTACTGCCGCTGCAGGGCGATGAACGCATCACAACGATTATGCCACTGCCTGAAGATGAAGAAAGTTGGGCGGAGCTTAATGTCATGTTTGCGACCGTTTCGGGCGGTGTCCGGCGCAACAAGCTTTCGGATTTTGTACAGATAAATCGCAATGGCAAGATAGCCATGAAGCTGGATGAGGGCGACGACATTCTCGGGGTTGAGATTTGCACGGAAGCCAACGACGTTCTGCTGACAAGTGCGACGGGCCAGGCCATTCGTTTCCATGTTGGAGATGTGCGGGTGTTTGCCGGGCGCTCATCGACCGGCGTGCGTGGAATTAGGCTCAAATCCGGCGATGAAGTTATCGCGATGACAATATTGCGCCATGTTGATGCCACCCCAGGTGAGCGCTCGGCCTACCTCAAACAGGCGAGTGTTATGCGCCGTGCGGCAGATGAAACAGAAGAAGAGATCGAGGTGGATGTCGAGCCCGATGAGGGTGAGGTAAGCGAACTATCGCCGGAGCGTTATGCCGAGCTTAGCGCCCTGGAGCAGTTTGTGCTCACAGTCTCGAACAAAGGCTACGGCAAGCGTTCATCGGCCTATGAATACCGGGTTTCCGGCCGTGGCGGCAAAGGGATCATCGGCATGGTTGTCAATGATCGCAATGGTAAGCTTGTAGGCTCGTTTCCGGTCGAGGATGCCGACCAGATTATGCTGGTGACAGATGGTGGCCAGCTTATTCGCTGTCCGGTGACTGATATCCGCATTGCCGGACGGAATACTCAGGGCGTGACAATATTCCGAACCGCAGACGAGGAGCAAGTTGTCTCGGTCGAGCATGTTACGGAAGATCGCTCCGACAATGATGACGATGAGCTTGATGTGCCCGCGGCAGATGACGAGTAGCAAAGGCTTTCCACCGTGCGGGGCGTGTATCAGGATTGGGGCTAACCGGAGGTAGCGGTATGAGTTTGGAGCTTTATCTCGCATTCCTTGCCGCTTGCGTCTTACTGGCATTGGCTCCCGGTCCGGCAATGTCGCTGATCATTGCAACAACGGTCAGCCGGGGGCTATTTGCGGGCTTGCAGGTTGTAGGGGGTAATGGCACCGGGCTTGTTGTTCTGGTGGCGGCGGCCACGCTCGGCACGGGAACATTGCTAGTTGTGATGGCGGACTGGTTGGATGTTGTCCGTTTGATAGGGGCGGCGTATTTGATTTGGCTCGGGGCCGTAAAATTACGCCGTGCCTGGCGGCGCCAGAACCAGGTCGTCAGTCCGGACGGCCGACAGAGGCCCTACCTGCAAGGGTTGCTGGTTGGTCTAAGCAATCCGAAAGTTCTATTGTTTCTTGGTGCTTTTTTCCCCCAATTTGTTGACCCTGGTGGCAATATTGCCTTGCAAATGATGTTGCTTGCGGTTGGATTTATTATTGCTGTGGTCGGTACCGATGTGCTGCTTGCGGTGCTGATCGCCCATATGCGCCGAGGATGGAACAATAGGGTTCAACGGGCGATCGATGGTTGGATTGGGCTGTTGCTCATCGGCGGCGGGGTGTGGCTCAGCCTCAATCGGCGCTAAGGACGGTGTGCGCGGCGTTCTTGGATAAGTCTTATTTGCTGGGTTATTGTGGTGAGTGTGATGCGTTGAGAATGATTGCGATGGAAGGTTGATTACGCAATAGCATTGTGCGGCCAGGCAATGGCTGGCGATTTAGGGAGTGGGCGATTCATGACATGTAGACCATGGCGATGGCTTTGGGGCCTTGTCCCGATGGCACTTGTCGCCCTTTTGGTTGTCGTGGGCGAACAGGGCCGGATCGAGAAGGATTTGCGTACCCGTGCGCTCGATCTTCTTGAAAAGCGCGGGCATGGCTGGGCCGGCGTTAGTTTTGAGGGACGCGATGGTGTGGTCAGTGGCCGTGCAACTCGTGCAGGTCAGCGCAGCAAAGCAGTGATGTTGGTGCGGAACCTGACCGGCGTGCGCAGCGTGGTTGATCGTGCGACGTTGCTCGAAGAAGCGTCGCCGTTTTTGTGGCGTGTACGGCTCGACAAGCAACGAATTAAGGTTTTTGGCTTTGTGCCTTCAGAAGCCGATCGTGAAACCGTAATCGGCATGGCAAAGGCGAGTTTTCCCGGCAAGCAGATCATCGACCGCATGAAACTGGCGCGAGGCGCCCCGCCCCAGGAAGATTGGCTGGCTGGTATAAGTTTCGGCTTTTCACAATTGGTGATGATGAGGCGCGGTTTCGTTGAAATATCTGATACCCGCTATTCGCTTGATGGTAAGGCAAGCGATCCGCAGACTTATAAGATTTTGACAGAAAAACTGGCCGGAGTGCTGCCTGGTTCCCTTAAACGGGGGCGCGTAAAATTGTTGCAGGCGCGCGCAGAGCCGTTTCTCTGGTCCCTGATACTCGATCCTGTTGGCGTTGCAATCACCGGTTTTGCGCCATCAAATACTGAGCGCAGGCGGGTTGCTAAACAGATCGGGAGTTTATTTTCGCAGCATTCTATTAATGACACGACGTTGATTGCCAATGGCGCTCCCAAGAAATGGAGCGAAGCGCTCGTAATTATTGTGGCCGCGTTGGAAAAACTCGAGATGGCCCAAATCAATATTAGCAATCAAGAGATTAAATTTACTGGCAGGGCGCAGCAAGAGGCCACGGCCATTGCTGCTATACAGCGATTAATGGATGGTCTGCCGGATGGGTTTGTACTCACTCACGATATTGCATTTGACATAGCGCTTCCGCCTGAGGTGCACCCGTTCCCTTGGCAGGCGGCATGGAATGGTTCGAAATTGACCCTGTCAGGACATGTTCCGGCGGAAGTGCAGCGCTTGGAGATCGTGGCAAATGCCAAACGAATTTTTCCAGATGTGACCATTGATGATCAGATGACACTGGCACGTGGCATATCTGATAGCGGCCAATGGGCTGCCGCTGTTTCCTATGCACTTACAGTCCTGCCGAAACTCGCTAGCGGACGGGTGCAATTGACTGATCTCGCCATGCATGTCGATGGTGAAGCTGCCACGCCGACAGACTATGATTGGGTGCGTGGGCTTGCCAACCGCCCGCAGCCGGAAGGTGTGACAGTCGCTGAAATCAAAATTTTACCGGCGATTGTCCGCTCTCTGGAATGGCGCGCGCAGCGCAGTGCCATTGATGGTGGCGAAATCACAATAAGCGGTTATACACTCGACGACGCGTTGCGCGATGCCGTGGGAAACGAAGCCAAGCATTTCTTCCCCACCAGCCGCATCATCAATCAGCTTGAGATCGTCCGGCACGCATCGTTGGACCGCAATAGTTGGCGTGACGATCAGAAGAATGCCTTGCAAGCCTTGCAGCACCTCTCGCCGGGGCAAGTCACCTTAAGTGAGGGCGCCCTGGTTGTGTCAGGGTTGGTCGCCACGCTTGCTGCCCGCGATGGACTCAATGCGTTGATGGCCAAGTTTAAGGCGCGCGGCGTGGCAGTTGATTCACAGCTCTCATTTACTGAAGCTATCATGGGGGAATTATCTTGGTTGGTTGAATATGACAGCGATGGCGTGCGCCTATTGGGATCAGTCCCTGATGATGGGGCCCGGACAGCGCTTCTGCGTTCTGCCAAAGCGAATTTTTCGCCCGCCACTATCAATGACCGTATGGTCATTGTTGGGGTGGCCTCGCCGTCATGGCAGGCGGCCGCACAAACCGGGCTGCGCTTGTTGTCAAAGCTGGCGGCGGGGAGCGTGCAGCTCTCCAATGACCGTCTTGAATTGCTTGGGCGCACCAGCGATGGTGATCTTGTTGCAAGGATCAGATCAGAATTGCGCAATGGCCTGCCATCCCCCTATGCAGGAAAGTCCGATATAGACATTATTGCCGCGGCTGCTGGCGAAGACCGGTCCGCGAATAGCGCAATTGCTGCGGTATCACCTTATGTTTGGGCAATTGATGTAACCGATAGCTCGGTGATATTGTCTGGTCATGTCCCGAATGAAGACATTCACAAAGGTTTGCTTGATGGTATTGCAGCGGCCTTTACCGGGCGGCGGCTGGTTGATCACACGACTTTGGCTGGCGGGGCACCAAAGGAGTTTGCGCCGATAACCAATTTGCTCGTTGCCCAATTGAAGGCACTTGGCGGTGGCCGGGCGAGCATTGAAAATATTGCCGTGATGGTTTCAGGAAACGCCGAGAGCGGCGCTAAGGCAGAGGCCGTGCGAGTGGCGCTCAATGACGGGTTGCCGCAAGGATATCAGGCTAATTCTGACATTAAACATCCGCAGATTATTATCACACTCAAAAATATTAAGCGCACTGCATCTGGTGATGCCGATGTGGCCCATGCGTTGGCGTCCGGTGCGCCGGTTGGGCCTGAGGCTTGCGAGCTTCTGCTGCAAACGGTCGCCAGGAACGGGGTAATTAATTTTCAAGTGAATAGTGATAAACTCCGCCCGGAAAGCTTCGTAACGTTAATAAGACTTTCGCACGTGGCGAAGCGTTGCAACGGTGCGTCTATACAGATTTCTGGTCATACGGACAGTGATGGCGGGCGGTCGTACAACCGGCGTTTGTCTGAGCGGCGTGCACGATCCGTCGTTGAATTCCTTGTTGATCGCGGAATTTCGCTGGACCGTCTAAAACCGTCCGGCTTTGGAGAAGAACGGCCATTGGTTGCCAACAATAGTGCGGCAAACAAGGCTAAGAACCGGCGGATCGAGTTTGAGGTCCGCGCTAACTAGCACGCAATGGGCCCGGGAGAGCTTGCAATGATGTATCTTGCGCAACAATTGTTGCCCTATATCATTTTGGCATTTTTAATTGGACTGGTGGTGGGATGGTATTCCTGTACACCTTATGAGGATTGATGCGTTGGGCTGAGGCTGAGCGGAAATAGACCAGATCAAACGTTATTAATTGCCGCCAATGGGGATCAGGGCAGATGGCATATTTTGTTGCTGAAACAGTGTTGTTGTTGCTGTTTGCTTTCGTTTTCGGAGCATCAATTGCGTGCATGGTACGCTCATTTTTCATTGATACCGCCCCGGTGCAGTCGAAAGCGGCGCTTGCGGCAACAGGTGTTGTCGCGGACGTTACGGTGCAGGAGGCCCGGCCCGACACTGGTATTGAACAGCTTGCCGACAGTGGCGCTGGGGTTTCTGAGCGTAATGGTGACTTGGCTGCCGAGGTTCCGACTGGGGACGGGCTGGACGCTGCTGCGGAAACTATAGATGACCAGCCGGAGATAGACGATCAGCAAGACGTCAGTGCTGTAAGCGAAACATTGGATGATACAACGATTGAAGAGGCTGCTGGCGAGGCCACCGAGGTGTCGAGCGAAGCGGCCGGGGGGGCTGCAACAGGTGCCATGGTCCTGGCAGGTGCAGTTGCCTCCGCCGGTGTCGTTGCTGCGACCAGCGAAGCTGACACAGGCACGGCACCGAAGATTGACCACCTGATACGAATTTCCGGAATTGATGGCGATACGCAGGCGAGGCTGGCCGAAGCTGATGTCAGTGGGTTTGAGCAGATCGCAAATTGGACGTCAGGCGATGTCGAGCGGATAGAATTTGGGCTTGGTGAACCTGGACGGGTTTCACGGGAGAATTGGATCGAGCAGGCCGCGATACTGGCCACGGGTGGTGTAACGCTTTTTGCCCGTCGCCAGGCACTGGGTGAGACTGATACGGTACCCAGTGAGGGGGTGTCTGACGAGGGATCGACCTGGGATACGTTGTTTCAAGATGCACTGGCTGCCGACGGTGGCAGGGCTGGGGCAAGTGATACGGATGCAGTTTCAACAGCTGGCGACATTGCTGCCACCAATGACGGGCAGGGCCCGCAACCGGCGGCCACTGACGAACCAGAAGCGCCGGTTGACGATCAATCCGTGGGGCCGGAGTTTGACCAGCCGGGTCAGCTTGATGGCGCAGGTGAGGTGCAAAACGGCGATCAGGCCGAAATGGCTGATCCAGAGCCGATGGATGATTTACCTCCCGTGCCCGAAGAAGCGACAACCGAAACTGTTGACGCGGCGGCCCAACAGGTCTCCGCAGAGCCGGTTGCTGTTGCCAAACCATCAGATGACCGTCCCTCCAGGCGGATCGGCCCCGGCGCAATGCTCAAGTCTGGCGAACCAGATGACTTGAAACGTGTGAGTGGTATTGGCGTTGTTATCGAGCGCAAGCTATTCAATTTGGGCATTACGCAATATGCTCAAATTGCAGCGTGGACGGCGGATGATATTGTGCAGATCAATCAGGCATTGGATTTTCATGGCCGTGTCGAGCGTGAAAACTGGATTGAACAAGCGCAAATTTTGGCTAGTGGCGGCCGTACGCCCTTGGCTCATCGCGTCGACAAGGGTGCTGTTGCGAGCAGTAAGCCTGAGGATGGACTGACAGTGAGGGGCGTTGGTTTGGTCTCTCGAGTGGTGCGGAGAAAAATCTGATTGAAATACGTTCCTCATTTCCAGATTTCACATTGAGTTGGTCCAATGCGCTTACCCGCCTGGCGCAATTCAGCTGTAATTAATTTGACAACTGCGCTGGCCAGGACTCCGATTTTGTTAAATCGGGCGTGGGGCCTTTCGTGGAATTCTATAAACAGAGGTCCTGGGCCACAGCAATGACCGACCCGTGACCAAGAGTCATTGTTGTGTTGTATTCTATTTCAGTATTGCAACCAATTTGCTCGGCCCAGATGCGTCGGTCCACTCAAACCTTAGGCCACTGCCCGCATGTGCATGCCGGCTTCGGCACCGTTGTCGTGCACAGCAAGAAAATGGGCCACGGCATCAATGCTCGGTTGGTCAAGTAACAGTGGCGCATGCCCCTGTCCCTTGATGGTCAATGACTGCATATCCGGGTTGATCGTGGCCATCTGCTGCAGTGTGTCCTGACTGAGGAGATCGGAGTTTTCACCACGCAGAGTGAGCAGTGGCGTGCGCGACAGTGCCTGAAATTGCGGCCACATGCTTGGCACTTCCTGGTCAAGGTCAAGATTTGAAAATGATTTTCCCAGATTGGAATCATAGCTTGCCGATGGGGCGTCATTGTCGTCATTGAACCATTGCCGGGCGACCGTTTGCCAGTCGTCTTCACTTACATTCGTGAAGTGATGGCGGTTCATGTCATAGACAAGCTGGGTGGCTTCGCGCCAATCGGACGGTGTGGGAATGCGCCCGACATAACCCATGATCCGGGCGAGGCCTTCGCGTTGGATTTCCGGGCCGATATCGTTGAGCACGGTTGCGCCGATGGCTGTCGGGCGGATGGTGGCCATAACCATGGCCAGGATACCGCCGCGGGACGTACCGATAATCGCGGCATCGTGCAAACCGACGCAGGTCATGAAGTCGAGAACGTCCAGCGCTTCGATATAGGGCGTGTAGTTGTTCCAATCAGGGTCATGTTCGGACCGTCCGCGGCCACGATAATCAACGCAATAGACATTGCGCCGATGGCGCCGTGGATCGGAAAGCATAACTGCTAGCTGGTGGAAATCCTTGCAATTGCGGGTCAGGCCCGGCAGGCAAAGAACCGGCCGCCGCGTGCTGCCTGGCGCTGGGTAGTGGCGGCCATAAAGTCTTAGGCCATCCCGTGAGGTGAAAAATACATCATTCCACTCATTGCCACTCATCGTCCGCTCCTTGACCAGATACGCCGCAGCCGGTTGCTGATACTACGTCATTGACATGGCGGGGACGGCGCAACAAGTGGCTTTTGCAACTCGTGGCCATTTTGGGGGCAAGCTGGGATAATTCGAAAATAGGGGTTGTACCGGGCGAATCAGTTGCTGCCGCGGTTCAGATCCTTGATCAAACGCACGGCGGTTTTCTCCTCACCGAGCCGGGCACGATAAACTTGTAGGTTGGCCAGGACTTTTTTGACGTATTCGCGGGTCTCTTTGATGTGAATTCGCTCGATCCAATCGACGGGGTCAACGGATCGATGACGTGGATCGCCGTTATGTCTTACCCAGTACCGGACCCGGCCGGGCCCGGCATTGTAGCCCGCCAGGGTCATAATGTAGGAGCCGGTAAAATCGTCTTTCCGATCGGCAATGTAAGCGCTTGCCAGGCGGGCATTGTGGGCCGGATTGTTTTTCAGATCGGAGGTTTTACACTTGATGCGGTACTGCCGGCAGATATGGCGTGCGGTCGCCGGCATGACTTGCAGAATGCCTCTGGCGCCGGCACCGCTTTGAATGAGTGTGTTGAACTCGCTTTCCTGGCGTGCCACGGCATAGAGAATGGCCGGTTCAGGTAGTGACCGAAGCGGATTGAATTTTGGCATGGCATGGGTGGGATAGGCGAAATGCACCAGGTTTTGTCCACGTGCCAGCCCGGTCTTGCCGGTGCGTACCCCTAATTGGGTATCACCTAGCCGGTTAGCGAGCGCGGCCAGCAGAAGTAACTCTCCAGGGGATTTTAGGCGATAGCGCAAATGGGCCACAAGCGGGCGCATGACGCTCGACAGATCAGCGCGCTGGGCAATAATGGCTGCATCAATGGCATCGCGGCCGGTGAAATTACTTTTCTCTTGCAGCGCCGGCAAGGTGGGCAGCGCGATGCGCAGCAGGCCGCTATTGGGTTGCAATGTCTGGCGCGCCAGAATGCCGTAAAACGTATTGAAATTGCGGGCCGAGCGGCGAAAATGGGCTTCGGCTTCTGCCGGGCGCCCTTGTGCCTTCAGGGTTCGCGCCAACCAATAGGCCGATTTGGACCGGCTGCGCGGTCCGTCTGCCGCCGCCTGCATGGCCCGGAAGTGTTTTTCTCCTGTTTTGGCGTCGGACAAAAGCCGGAATGCGATCCAACCGGCGAGGAACGTGCCTTCAATTTTTTCATTGACCGACACCGGACCATTGCTGGCGATCAGCCGGTAGGCTGTTCGCGGTTTGCTGGCATAGATGGCCTTGTAAGCGTTGACACGGCGCTCGATCCACCATTCGTCGGGATTAAAAAGATTTTCGCGGTCGGTTGGTGCCTTGAACAACAATGACCACGCGGCAGATAACTGATTTGAGCGCCGCAAGTGTTGAATTTTTTGGAAATAGACGCCCCAGTCCTTCAATGCCGATTTCGGTAGTTTGGCGTAAAGGCCTGCCGCCGATTTGGAGCGCTGATAGACGGCGAGGCGGGCCTTGGTTTTAGCTTTTTCCGGCGGGCTAAGATATTTCATGGCGCGCTTGATTGAGGCGGCACGCCGGTTACGCACGCCGCGCCACCGGCTGTCACGATAAAGCAGACGGTTGATGCGGGCCAGATGGTCGGCCTCGCTGAGCAAATTTGAAAATCCCGCAACAATCGCGGCTTCTGTTTCACGATCGAGATCGTGGTCGCGCCAGGCGGTGGCAATCAATTGTTGCGCCTTGCCGGTGCGCCCGACCGTTCGATGGGCTTTGGCAAGGGCTGCAATGCCAATGCCTGACGATGGTGCCAAATTGGTGAAATAATTTTGAATGCTTGTGGCACTGCCCTGCAACAATAGTTTCTTTTCGGCCCGGCGTTTGATCCGCGCGCTTGGCCAATCGGGATTGGCGGTAAAAAAACGTTTGGCATCGGCGGCAGAAGACGGGCCTTTTTTGGCGCGCAACAGATACCACGTCACTAGTTTGCGGGCAGTGCGGTCGCGAATGCGGCGTTGCCCGGCAATGGCCTTGGCAAAGTTTTTGCCAAAGGTTGCCTGGATGGCTGCCTTGACCGCTTTGAGATCTGGGTCTGGGATTGGGCGCTTTATAAGCGGGTCTAGAATGCGATCAATTTGGCCCTGCCATTGTTTAGGATCAGTGATGCTGGCAGGCGTGGCCGACGGCTGGGCTAGTTGCGCTGTGTTGTCAGGTGCGCCGGTGCGGAGCGGATTTCGCGTGGGATTTTCGAGGGTAGCGGCGGATGCGTAGGGTGCGACGCACATCAGACAGGCCAGATACGTCAGGCCGGCCAGATATCCCGGGGCGGGCCGGCGAACGTTGTGTACCAGAGCGGGTGTGGTTTGGTGATGCATCAATTTTCCAGAAATTGGCCGTCGCATTTAACGAGTGGGTTGATTCAATCACATGCTTACCGCGATTGACAGCGGCTATGATACGGTTGGGGTCGGCTGTCTGGGTAAAAGGTTTGGGATTGTCGCAGGTTTGTATGTGGCGTCGTGCGAACACTGTGATATCAGCCAGTTTCGGCGCAAACATGTCAGGAAAACCTTTATTTCGAGGTTCAGATTGCGGCATCTTGCGGTCGCAAGATCAAGCGCCTATTGTCCGCGCCATGTACAGCAAGGCCATTGTACTGGTGGTCTGATTCGCCCAGGCTGGTGGTATTGATCGCAGGCCGCAATATGGGTGAGCGAGCTTAGAGGATACGGAAATGTTTCACGGTTCGATGCCTGCCCTTGTAACGCCGATGACCGGCGATGCAGTTGATGAGCAGGCATTCCAGTCCTTCGTTGAGTGGCAGATCGAGGAAGGCAGTAATGGGCTCGTGCCGGTTGGCACGACAGGCGAATCTCCGACCCTTAATCATCACGAGCACAAACGGGTGGTTGAGCTGTGTGTCGAGACTGCGAACGGTCGTGTACCAGTGATTGCCGGAGCCGGCTCGAATTCCACCGCCGAGGCAATTGAATTTACGCGCCATGCCAAGCAGGCAGGCGCCGATGGTGCGCTGGTGGTTGTGCCGTATTACAACAAGCCGACCCAGGAGGGGCAATATCAGCATTTCAAAGCGGTGGCGGAGAGTGCCGATATTCCGGTGATTATTTATAATGTGCCGCCACGTTCGGCGGCGGATTTGTCGGTCGAGACCATGGGCCGGTTGTTCCGTGATGTTAGCAATATTGTCGGTGTCAAGGACGCGACCGCCAATCTCGCGCGTGTCTCGCGTCAGCGCCACGAGATTGGAGCGGATTTTATCCAGCTCTCTGGCGAGGATGTGACGGCGCTCGGATTCAATGCCCATGGCGGTCAGGGGTGTATTTCGGTGACCGCCAATGTTGCCCCACGGCTGTGCGCCGCATTTCAAAGTGCGTGTGCGTCTGGTGACTACGCGGCAGCAATTGAAATCCAGGACCGGTTGTTGCCATTGCATGATGCGTTGTTCGTTGAATCGAGCCCGGGGCCGGTGAAATATGCCGTGTCAAAGCTTGGCAAATGTAGTGAATTTGCGCGCTTGCCACTTGTGCCGATCGATGACGCCAGCCGCAAGGCGGTTGACGATGCCATGCGCCACGCGGGCCTCAGCAACGATTGATGCGTAGGTTGTTGCTTCGGACATAGAGGATAGGTGTCATGGCCGGGAAGAGCGATGATCGCAAGGTGATCGCCGAAAACCGTAAGGCGCGCCATAATTATTCGATTGAAGAGACCATTGAGGCCGGCCTGGTGTTGCGTGGCTCTGAGGTCAAGGCGATGCGTAACGGTAAGGCGAATATTGCTGAATCTTATGCCAGCGAAGAAGATGGCGAGATCTGGCTGATCAATTCCAATGTTCCAGAACTGGCAGATGCCGGCCGGTTCAATCAGCATGAGCCACGCCGTCACCGAAAGCTGCTGTTGAGGGCACGCGAAGTGGCCCGTTTAATTGGCGCGACGCAACGCGAGGGAATGACGCTGGTTCCGTTGAGGCTGTATTTTAATCCGCGCGGGATTGTCAAACTGGAATTGGCGCTTGGCAAGGGGCGCAAGCTGCATGACAAGCGTGACGCCCAACGTAGCCGGGACTGGCAGCGCCAGAAGGCCCGGCTGATGCGTGAAAAGGGATGATAATGGTATGATGGCGGTATGATGCAATCTGCACCAAATTATATGTTCGAAGCCAGTGAAAAACCGTCTCTTGGCTTGTTCGACGTGCCTCTCATTGAGGCGAGTGACGAGGCGGTTCGGCAGTATGGTTGCCTGGTTGATGATCCGGGCGATATTGAGATCGAGATTGTGCGCTGGCCAGCTGCGGGATGGCGGCCGATTGATGATGGCACAGGCGACGAGGGTGGCTATGTCGAGGGCATATTTCACGGCGAGTGGAAAGGCGACACTCTTTATGGAGCAAATGAGGCCGTCAACGGAAATTATGTCCTGGGATGGTCCGTGGACCCGCAGCGAGCGTCTGCAGGGCGCCAGACAGTGCCGCGCGATCAGGTGCTGTTGTGGCATATGAACTACCACCCTGATGGCGGGTAACTGTTTTTCCCGCTCGATAAAACACCATTTGTCGTACCGCTGGCTTTGCCGGGCGATGACCTCAGCCCGGAGAAAATTGTAGCACTTTGGTGCGACGGGACGCGGGGGCTATATATTCATCCCAATATTTGGCATGAGGGGATCTTCCCGGTTGGTGACAGGCAGAAATTTCTTGACAGGCAAGGCCGGGTGCATGCCCGTGTCAGCTGCGATATCGGC
>JAVJHY011953889.1:0-31388 GCA_035593235.1 Phascolosoma agassizii
AGAGCGCAGCATGCACGTCGATCCCTATCCCTCTGACCTGCCTATAATATCTGGGTGAGTTCGCGGGGATACCTCAGAGCGCATTGTATGGTCAGCCGTGTGCATCGTCTGGTCACGCGGGCTATACGAGAAATCGACGATTCCGATCACTTGGGCGTTGAACCGCGCCTTGAACGTACTGTAATTAAATCAGCTATATTGGAACGCCCGTTGCTCATCATGCAGGCCAACACACGACCGTACGGAGCTGAATTCCGCAAAACGCTGCACGGATCATTTAAAAACGAATAGCGAAAATTCACATTGAGCGACGCTGCATTCACTCGCCGTCTCAAAATGAATATTGATTAGGCACTTGTCCCCGGTGTGCGTCCAGAACGCCGCCGAGCGTTCTAACTTGGCATCAACTCGACGGCAAACTGCGAAGCTCACCCTTATTTTTTCGTACGCCCAGCAAACCGAGCAGCGCAGATGCGAATAGCCAAACACCGGCGGGCAGCGGTACAGCAGGTGGTTCAGGGACCACCGTCAAACTCGTCAGAAGGCCGGTGCCGTCGAACAAGACAGCGCCATCGGCAGCGCGTTCGACGATGCGTATTTGTCCATACACATCACCGCCTAATGTTGGCGGAAGACGTTGAAAGTCCGTATTGGCATACAACGATTCGTCAAAACTTCTTGCGGCAACTTCTACGAATAGGCTACCGCCTTCAAAGAAATCTCCATCGGGATCCGTGTTGCCATCGGGATCGATAACCGCATCCTGCGGAAAGGCATTAATGCCCCAATCGTCGTAGATACTGCCGACCTGGAATTCGTCAGACGCACCGAACATGCCGTTAAATACTGCAGCACCCGTCCCGCTCATCGGCGCATCGTTGACAATATCCATAACGACCTGACCGGTGGATTGAAAGGTGAACGAGCCATTACTTATGGTCAAGCCATAGGCTGAGGGGTCGGAGAAGAAATAGGAGGCTTCTTCAACGCCGGGTTGAATAAATTGCGCATCGTTTTCACTGTTGCCATAACTGATTCGTCCCGAGAATGGTGTTGTCGTGGTTGTCCCCGCCAACACGCTATCACCCGGTTCGAAGATGAAGACCAAATTTGCCGTAAACTCAACTGTCGTTGCTTGTGCGACTGTTGTTGTGGCGAGTAGCGCCGCAAGCGCCAGCATTCTATTCATCGTAATCCTCCCTCTACAATATCTTCTATTTTTCTACCGCTCCTGCCGTCAGTAGCATAACTGATCTGGGGTAATTTGAGCGTTAAACGATGGTAGCACCATACCGCCCGCGCGCCGATTTCAGGCGGAGATGGTATAGCTACATGCGGGTGGCCGTGACCCCGGTTACGACCTGGGTGTCGCACACAGGTGTTCTCAAGTGCGGTAATTCCGCAACGAGTTCGGGCAGGATCGTGGGGAATCGCCGCGCTAATGTCGAAATTTGATCACACAAAAGGAACGATCCATGAAGATGAGAAAACTTATTCCCGGTTTGTTAGCCGCTAGCTTGTCCTTAAGCGCGGTATTCGCCGGCGCCGAGGCGGCGGAACCCGGCTCCCAATACCACACCAACGACAAACTCGCCGCGATCTATCAACAATATGGCGCCTCGCAGGCGGTTCGCGCCGGCGACTTTCTATTCATTGGCGGAATCGTTGCCATGGCTGATGATGGCTCGACGATAGCCCCCGACGACGGGGCCGGCCAGGCGGCGGTGATCTACGAGTACATTAAACAACTACTCGCGACGCACGGTGCAGACGCGCGCAATATCGTCAGCGAATCGCTGTACATCGCAAACTACGACGAGTACTGGAAAGGCGCGCCAGTGCGACAGAAATTTTATGACGCGGCGGGCGCGGCCTATCCGAGCACGGTTGGGTTTCAAGTTGTGGCGCTATCTGCGGCGGACTACGTATTCGAAGTCCATCTAACCGCCTATTTGGGCTCCGCAGCGGTGGTAGAAAAGTAGAGCTCGGGACAGATGTCCGAATGATATTTTAACCTTGTTTTAATTTATACGTTGTGCAAAAATTATCGAATGAGCCTTACGACCGACAACCTGCGTGCCCGCAATATGCAGAAACGACGCAATCGCCTACTCGGTGAGGCACGCGGTCTGCTCGCGCGCGGCGGATTTGAAGCGTTAACCTTGCGCGATCTCGCGCGGCTCGCGAACGTCACCGTGCCAACTATCTACAATCTTATCGGCAAAAAGGAAGACGTCCTGTTGGCTTTGGGCGCAGAAGTATTAGCCGAAATAGAGTCGCGTGTTGCACCCATTCGCAACGAAGAGTCGCTCACCCTCGTTGGCGCTACAGTCATCGAATCGACCCGCTTATTTGCCGAGGACGAGGACTTTTACCGTTCTGCATTCCTGGCCGTGGAATGGCTCGATCAAGGTGGCCAACATCACGATGAAGTGACACGCATCTATGCGTGGGCCGGTGCGCTTATGCGGGCCGGTATCGACGCTTGCCGATCAGCGCAACTGATCCGCGGACGTATACCCCCGGTACTAATGTCCGAACTTCTCACGCGAAACTACCGCATGAGCTGTCGGGGTTGGGCTTTCGGCCACTATGGTATCGAGGAATTCCGTCGCATCGCGCTGTCGGATCTCTACATCACGTTAACCGCCGACGCGGTCGAGACGTTCCAGCAACAACTGTTACGTAGAATTTCCGAACTCGCGCCAGGGGCTACAAGCGCCGCGGCGTCGCAATACACTTTG
Organism: Phascolosoma agassizii; assembly: GCA_035593235.1. Taxonomy (NCBI): domain Eukaryota; kingdom Metazoa; phylum Annelida; class Sipuncula; order Phascolosomatiformes; family Phascolosomatidae; genus Phascolosoma; species Phascolosoma agassizii. The sequence goes on from JAVJHY011953889.1 coordinate 2,745, forward strand.
CGAACCACGCAGGGAGACAATCCATGAAACACGCCGAGCAGATCAAAGTACTAAAAGAATTGCTTCGCCAAATCGACACGAAAACCACGTGCGATGCCGGCAAGGTACTCATCAATCCAACCTCATCGTATACCGATAAGGAGCGCGGCGAGCGCGAGTGGAAAACATTTTTCGAGCAACAACCGCAAGTGATCGGGCTTTCTCCGGAACTGCCGAAACCGGGGAGCTATTTAACCAATAACGACCTCGGCATGTCGATCCTCGCCACCCGCGACAAAGACGGAAAATTCCACGCATTCATTAATGCTTGCCGACACCGCGGCGCCCAGCTCACCGACGAACCGCGCGGCGAGAAAAATCGATTTACCTGTCCCTTCCACGCCTGGACTTATGCCCCGGACGGTCGGCTAATGGGTGTCCGCCACGGCGACATGTTCGGCGAGTTGGATAAAACCTGCCACAGCCTCATCGAGCTACCCTCGCAAGAGAAGTACGGTTTTCTCGTGGTGCATCCACAAGTAGATGGAGTGGTGGATATCGATGCCCTCTTTGGCGCGGAATTGGCTGAGGAGTTAGCTAACTGGGAATTCGATAAGTGTAAATTCGAAGGCGAATCTTCGATTGAAAAGACGCTGAACTGGAAACTCGCGAACGATACGTTTGGCGAAAATTATCATTTCAGTACGTTGCATGCCACGACTTTGAGCAACCTCGCACACAGCGACTACGCAACCTATGATGAATACGGACGCAATCACCGCATTTGTACCGCCAGCCGATTTATTGACGTGATGCGGGAACAACCGGAATCCGAGTGGAATTTTTCGTTCGGCTCTATCGCTGCGTACTACTTATTTCCGAACGTGCAACTGGTGTTCGTCGGGGGCATGGTACTGGTGGTGCGGATTTACCCCGATCGCGATGACGTCTCCCGATCTATCAGCCGCGTCACACACTTTTCAATGCCCCACATAAAAGAGCAACTTGGTCCGGTGGATCGCACAACGGAAGTCAAAGCAGACAACGTCTACGCGGCCGATTCCTCTGCGCGCATGGAATTCGATGTTTCCGCCACCATTGAATTACTCGTCAGCACTGTCGAGCATGAGGATTATTTAATGTCGGAAAAAGCGCAGATTACGGCGGCCGGTGGCAAACTCGAATACTTCTTATTTGGCCGCAACGAGCCGGCGTTACAACACTTCCACAACAATTACCGCGCCGCGTTGGGCGAGCCACCCTTGCAGGAGTACCGGGCAGCCTAAATTGTTATCACCCCAGGCGCCTGGCCGCGAGCCCGGCGCCTCTGTAAATCTCTGGGTTCTAATGTAATGAATCATCCCCACCCACTTGGCTAGCTTGGTTGCATCTGTCGGGTTGGTGCGCGATCGCCGACAGTTAGCGCATGCAACAGACGTCTGACTATCGCGGGTATCGATTCCTGCCTCAAATCATCGTGTGCCCCGTGTGACTCCATCATCGTTTCAGATTCAGCTTCCGCGCGATGTCGAGAACCCTTTAGCGGAACGTGATATTACGGTTTCCGACGAAACCATCCGTCTGATCGCCGGCCCATTATTGAGTGAATGGGAATGAGCATTACTACTAAGCAGTATCTGGTTCTCGGCTACGGTCCGCGGCGACGGGTTCTTGTTATCACCGGTCTATGTTCCCGGTTCGACGGAAGAGTTTGTAGATTTGGTCGTACCCGAGCTACAGCGTCGGGAACTCGTGCGCAATGACTATATCGAGGGTGGATTGCGCGACAACTTGATGGTGTTCTAGGCGCTACTACGACCATAGGTTTAAGGTCTTTCGCCCAACGACGCACGCCAACAACCAATGTCGCGCACCAGCCAGTAACCTTGATCGCAAGGAATCGTTCGGACCTAGCCGCCGATAGCGTTGCGACTATCTCGGTTCGCGTCGCCAATGAATAAGCGAAGTTTAAGGCTTACCGTTGGCTGGTATCGATCAGGTCGGATCCGAAGTCATCGACAACCTCGCAGGTAAATAAATCCAGTAAGATAAGATCATCGCAAAACAACGGCCGCTGAGGTCGAAAAAAATGGAGGGTGATGTATGAAACGCTATGGAGAATTTCTAACCTCGGATGAAGACAAGATGTTCGTGGAAGCCATCCGTCGATATATAGACAACGAAGTGATGCCGGTGCGTGGCGAACTGGACAGTGACTACAGCGTCTTCGAACGCGTCTATAAGGGGCTGGTTGAACTCGGTATCCAACGCCGCGGTTTTGCCGAACGATATGGTGGTCTCGCCATCCGCTCGGCGGTAACGATCTGCGCAATTACCGAGGAACTCGCACGCGGTGACAGTGGTCTTGCGCTGCATTCCTTACTTATCCCGTGGGGGATGGCCGCCGCGATGGGCGGACAGAACAAGACTGTGATGGATGAATTCATTCCAATGTTTTGTGAGGATACGCCGCGTGTCGCCTGTATGGCGATCACGGAACCGGCCGGCGGCTGTAACGTCGAGGACGGTGCTGAACGGGCCGGCACGATCCGAACGCGGGCGCGCCTGGACGGCGACGAATGGGTCATTACCGGTGAAAAAATGTGGCCGAGTGCGGCTGGCGTCGCCGATCTTTACTGCGTGGTCTGCGTAACCGACGGCGACAACAACGAAGACAGTCTCGCTCTAATCTACGTACCGAAGGGCACACCGGGCCTCAGTTTCGGCAAACCAGAAGGCAAGATGGGGATGCGGGTGAGCGACGTCAATGCCGCTATCTATTTCGATGAGGTTCGAGTGCCACAAAATTTCCGCGCTGCCGGCCGGGGGACCGACTGGAAGCTTTTTCGCGGGAACATATCCTGGGGCCGCTTGACCAGTGCGCCGATGGCTATCGGTAGCGCGCAGGCGGTGCTAGAAGAAGTTATTGCGTACACCGCTACGCGGGCTTATGGCGGGAAACCGGTACGCAATCACTCCTTACAGGCCGCGATGATTGCGGACATGGCGATCGGCGTGGAAAGTGCGCGAGCACATTATATGAGTGTGGCCCAGATGTTCGACAATCGCCGCGAATATGGCAACGTCAACGAAGATTTTCTGATCGCACGTGCGAGCGCGGCGAAAGTCTACGCTTGCGATGTCTGCGAGATGGTCTGCAACAAGGCGATGGAGCTAACCGGTTCCTATGGCTACAGCACGCAAGCGCCAATCGAGAAGTATCTACGCGACAGCAAGATTATCCAGCTTTGGCTGGGCGGTGCGCAGCTCGGTCGCCTAGACGTGGCGCAAGGACTGTATGACTACGTAGGGGGATTAGCCTAAATTCCGTCAGGGGCGATCGCACGGGCCGGGGACCGCTGAACCGAAAACGGCACAAAGTAGCGACACCATCGAGACCGTCGATTCTTTCACAATAAGTGAGGAGCAAAATTCATAGCAAGTTTAAAAAAGTGAAGTTCTTGAGGAACGCTACGCCCAACTAGCCTGATATGACAATCGAGCATAGCAGCCGTATGTTCAAACATCGGGGCGCTGCCGTCGGAGATCCCGGCAGCGTAGATCGCATCGAGATTGACGCAAACGATGTGTCCTGCATGTGCGGGAATCCAACGGGCGGCGGCGATAGGCGCGCTGCTGCGCACCCGCGGTGGTGACTATCTGGTGGGTTCGATAGTTTCCCGCCGCAAAATGTTCGGCCATATAGCCAAGGCTGTCGGCTGCTCATGGCTTTTCATACACGACAACTGTTCGTCCGATATCATGCACCCTGATCCCGTTAACGATTGCGTCCTCAGATATGTACTTTCTCTTGTTGGGTTGATGTGTAGCTGAGGCATCAGGTTTCGCTTTTGCCGCAACGCTTCAGTGAAATCGCCGTGAATTGGCGTTTTCATAAACACTCGGCGGACGGCAACACCTGATCCCGTAATCCTCTCGTGCGGAAGATCGCCTACTTATCGCCTCTGCTAAATCCTTCGCGCGCGGCAACGGCTTCTTCGGTACCGAAGACAAGCATCGACAAGTCCGCATCCATAAAGGATGTCGCGTGCAGCTGCGCGTTCGCGGTCGCGTTGATGGCTTGTTTGGTCATTGTCATGATCACTGGCGGCATAGCACAGGCGGCACGCGCGAGCTCCAACGCTTTTTCTACGGCACCACCTGCGGGCGCAACCTCCTCCACCAGGCCCCATGCAAGCGCCTGTTGTGCCCGCATCTTCTCGCACAGCATCACGATGCGTTTGGCTCGAGCGGGGCCCACCAGGGCGACAAGTCGCGGCACCGCCTGCCATTGCAGAGTTAATCCGATTTTAACTTCGGGGACATAGAGATACGCGTTCTCGGCCATCACGCGCCAGTCGCACGAAATCGCTATCGCGACGCCCGCGCCGACCGCAGGACCCTCGATCGCGGCAATAGTGGTTTGCGGCATTTCCTCCCAAGCGCGGCACAAATGCCGACCTAAGTGCATCACATCGCGACGGTCTGCGAGCGTTGGCGGCGGCGGTGGCTGTTTCAAATCAAAACCCGCGCAGAATCCTTTACCGCGGCCGGTTAGAACGACGGCATGGACCGAATGATCGCGATGAAAGCTGCGTCCGACCTCGGTGAGTTCCTCGACCAATTCGTCGTTGAAGGCGTTGAGACTCTCGGGGCGCGCCAGCGTGACGATAGCTATTTCGCCGCGGCGCTCGACTTCGACGGTATTCCAATTCATGAGTTTGCTCCTCCGCTCCCGGTCTAACAAGAATTGCTCAACACAAGCCTCACATCCACTGAATAACCAACGCAATACAGCAGGAAAACTCCATCTTCAAAAGCGTTCGCCATTGTGAAAACTTTGTTGTTGCTTCAGTTTGATGCTGTTGGTTCTAGGTTAAATGATTGCGACGCGCGTACACAACGGTTGAGCTCAAAATCATCCGCTATTAGTTTCTGGTTGCGATGAAACATCATTGTCTTTTGCGAAAAACCTGCCGCAAGCCGTCAATTCGCGCCACTCACTGCATATCCCGCCGGCGTTTTATTTTTTTTGATTTGAGTGGTGGCTGCCAATTTCGGCTAGACGAGCGTGCGATGGCTAACACAGTTTTGTGGCAGCTATATTCGTAAATTCGCGGTGCTGTATGATAGCATTCGGCCCGTTCAAACCCTTCTGGAAAGGGAAAATTATGCTGCATTTCGACGCATTGCCTCTTCTCCCAAACATTGGCCGTCCAGTTGTTGCTGTTTCATTGTTGGCCGCATCCATCTTCGGATTGACGTCACTAGCCGCTACCTCTGCGCGCGCAGTAACTGTTTCGGCTGAAATCAACGGCTCTCATATTTCCAGCAGTGCCACTGCCCGCGTCCGTCTTGGGGTTTCTGACGTCACTGCTGCTGCTGAGAACGACGGGAATTCGGGATCAGGTCTCGCGGCTTGCCGATGGTTACCTGGTTCGAGGTCCGATGGTGAAAGGTAAGAGCTGGCCCCGAGAGAAAGCCATATCCAGGATATAACGAGGAAAATACAATGAGTCCGCCATACATTAAACGAGCCTTAACGCTGATAACCATAATGCTGTTCAGCACGGGCCTAATTGCAGATCAGATACCGGATCCAGCCGCCTCCCAGAAGAAAGCGATCGACCACATGCATCATAAACTGCATGACGATCAGTCGCCTTTTAAAGCGAAAGAGAAGCAGGCACTAAAAGAACTTAACGAGATTACGATCCGCGAGGGTGTCGAAATCGAAGATGTAAACGCAAAAATTGACGAATTGATGGAAGCGAAATCACAGATTATGCGTCTTCGCTACGGCCACTTGGTCGAGATGCGGACGATTCTTACCGACGAGCAGAAAGTCGGTTACGACGAAGGTGTGTTGAATCGATCTGCGGTGAAATAATCGGTATTCGGAATGAATAGGTGGTTTGTTTATCACAACGAGCGTTGCTATTCGCTTCCGTTCACCTCTCGGGTTGTATGACGCTGGATTGCCGTGGCGTCGGGCGCATTCTTATCCTTTGGCGGTTACGAAGTGCCCAGATGTATCGCTCAAAATTTATGGTTTGAGACGACCGCTGCGTTCCATTAAATCATCGAAACCAACCGTGCCTTCATCGCTGAAAACGAAGCCGTTCTGCGACGACGTAAGGCGTAATGCCGTTTAGGTATACGAGCCTTTGCCAACCTTTGCGAGAAATGCTGAGATTAGATTTTCCGGTGCCTTTGCGGCGATGCCTCAGGCGCTAGGTAGCCTCGCGCCAGAATAAGCCGCAGCCCTTCTGCTTTTATCGCCTGATTGATATCAACGTATGGCATCAGTTACTTCCTTGATTTTGATTACATAAGACAATTGATGCTCTCCCGGAACCGGACCGCGGCTGAGGTGAGCGGTTTATCCGAGCGTGCGGCTTCGCGTACGAACGCCGCGGGCGATCAATTCCTCATTGAACAATTCGACCGCGATGACGGCAGGCTAGCACTTCAGCGCCATGCGCAGTTGAGCACCCGGAGATGGTCTGGCAGAATCCGACCGTAGGCGTCACCGGTGTGATAGGCCAGCGCCGACAAGACAGCTTTCCTGGCACGATCTTCAACACTTCGACGCCACTCACAGCTTCGTGATCACTTTTTCGCCGAACAGGCGAATGTCCTCCAGCGCTTCCGCCTGCGGCGGACCGCCGGGCTGGCGCATCCGCAGCATGAGATAGTCCGGTTGAATTTCTTCCTTCCACATGGAGAGTTGCTCGAGACATTCTTCTGGCGTACCAGCGATGAGCCGATCGCGCGCCGCGATATCGAAACTCAGGTCTTCCGGTTTTTTTACATCTTTGATGTAGTCATCCGTGACGTAACCGCCGAACTCGAAATACCAGCGATGGGTGCGCATCGTCGGTTCACTTTTCTCGATCATCGCCGCGCGATTCTCGCCGATAACGCAATCACGCATGAGTATCACAGAAGATTTGCGGCCGTGCTTCTTCGCCTCCGCTCGATACTGATTCGCAAAATCTTTGATCACTGGCAGCGATTGGATCGGATCTGCGATCCACGCATCGGCCATCCTACCGGCCCGAACGAGACCCGCTGGTGACCATCCAGCGAGCCAAATTGGCGGCCCGCCGTCCTGGAACGGTCGCGGTGTGACTCGTACGTTTTCGATCGTATGGTATTTGCTGTCGAAGCTGAACGGCTCGCCCGTCCATGCTTTGCGCAGGATCTCGACGCCTTCTTCGGTGCGCCGCACCCGTTGCCGCTGCGGTACGCCGAATGCCGCGAAATCGGCCGGCTGATAGGCGATACCGGCGGCCGCCGCAATAAACCTACCTTTCGTCGCTTGGTCGATTACCGCGATGTCTTCCGCCAAACGGATGGGGTGATACAGCGGCATCAACAAAACACAGGTACCGACCTTGAGACGCTGGGTATGCATGCCCACCAGGCCGGCCATCAAGACCGGCGCCGGTAGGTACGCGTCTTCCTGCTGGTGATGCTCGGTAAAGAAGAAGCCATCGAAGCCGACCGACTCGCACATCTTCGCTTGCTCGATGATTTCATCGATCATGCGCGCCACGTTCTCACCGAGGGGCTGGTCCTGAGTACAGGGGAAATATCCTACGCGCATATTAGGCGATCCTCTTCTGGTTTCTTGGAGTCCGCAAAAATCATCGGTTGCGGAAAGCCGGCATGACTTCCTTGGCGAACTGCTCGATCGAGCGGTTACACGTGGCGATATCCATACCTGGGGGTTGCATGTCCATGACCAAATCCGTACAGATGAACTCCTTGCAAAACGTGTCTAGCTTTTCGGAAACTTGATCCACGGTTCCAACCAAGAACACATCCCTAAACACAGACTCGCGGATATCTCGTGGCTCTTTCACTGGGAGCGGCATGTCGTCGCCTTCCGCATCGTTTGCGCCTTCAAGAATGTCCTGATAGAACTCGAGCAGGTGAAACAGGTGATCCTGACATTCATCCCAGGCCTGATCTTCGCTGTCGGCAATATGACCCATGCGCAATTGCGCGATCTTAAAGTCGTCGGGGTTGTAGCCTTCCTCCTTCAAGGTTTGCTGATAAAGCGGCGCCGGGTCGGGGCCGAATGTCGCCATGAAATTGTAGCCAGCCTTGGCAGCGCGACGAATGCCCTTCGGTCCGCGCGCGCCGACCCAGATCGGTGGATGTGGTTGCTGTACCGGCTTCGGCGAAAGAAAAACGTCTTCAATTTGGGTGAACTCCCCATCGAAGGTGACGCGTTCCTCTTTATGTAGCCGTTCGTAAATGTCCATCGCCTCATAGAGGCGACGTGCACGCGTGGAGCGATCAAGGCAAAAAGCCTTGAATTCATGGTATGAGTAGCCCTGGCCGACCCCGAAATCAAAGCGGCCGTTAGAGATGATATCGACGTTGGCGACATCCTCGGCTATGCGCACCGGATGGTTATAAGGCATCAACAGAATGAACGACGCAATGCGGATGCGGTTGGTCTGCGCGGCAATCGCGGCAGCGGTTGGCAATATCGAGGGGTTGTAACCATCTTCTGTGAAGTGATGCTCGGTCAACCACACATGGTCGTAGCCCAGTTCCTCAGATTGCTTAATTTGCGCAAGAATATCCCGATATAAATCGGCAAACGGTCGGCGCCACTGTAGTGGGTTGCGAAAGTCTTCCATTAGTCCAAAACGCATCGATTTAGCCCTCATAGTCCAAAGTTGTATTTCAGTTGGTTGAGAACTCGGGAACACGACGTCAAGCTCGTTGATCCCGGTTCACAAACCACCAAATTCTAAATGTAGTCCATTATCTTTATTGCGATCCTTATCCGGTCACCCACGCGATGGTAATAGTCTGGGTTAAATTCGTCGAAGGTCGGTACCATCAGCAGCGGACTGCTTAGTCCCGTTGCTGTTATCTGTTTTCGCTCTTAGACAAACGAAACATTTACTTGATGATTAGTCCAGCAAGATCTCCTTTTTCACGCCAGGCCTCGAGCATATTGAAGAACGGCACCGGCCCTTCGGGGTATTGATTGTCGATAAACGATTGCCCAGTATTTTTGCCCTCTACGTTGTAATACCCAGGTGTGCAGGTCTCCTGATACTTACGCATGGGACCAGGACTGGCCACTAATTTCACCCACTCGGCCTCGGCTTCGGACGTTGCTTCGATCGACTTCGCATCGCGCTCGATCACCTGGCTGATGAGATGGGCAAGGTGCTGCGACTGCCCGGTCGCAGTGTAAGTGTAGTTGAACGCAAGTCCCGTTTGCGTGAGCCCCATGTGAAAGCAGTTCGGAAAGCCGTGGCTTAAGAATCCATGGAAAGTTCTCATGCCATCCGACCAAGCGTCGCTCAGCGTCTGACCGCCGCGTCCGTACACTTCGCATTCTGAGCGCCGGGTGTAGGACGTCCCCACCTCAAAGCCCGTCGCTAAGACTAGACAGTCGACTTCGTACTCGACGCCATCAACCACCACCGCATTCTCTGTAATGCGCTCGATGCCCTTGCCCTTGGTATCAACCAGTTCTACATTCGGCCGATTGAATGCCTGCAGATATTCATCGTGGAAGTTGGGACGCTTGCACCATTGACCATACCAGGGCTTGAGCCCCTCTGCGGTTTCAGGATCTTTAACAACCCGAGAAACGCGTTCCCGGATCTCGTTACCTTTCTGGTAGTCGGCGATCTCACGGATGAGCGCCTTCCTTTCATCCGACGCGTTCGCCTCAGCGTCGGTGTCAAGGATCTTGTAAGTCAGTTTGAAAAAATCCGTCCACTTGTCGTTAACCAGATTCTTTTCAACGTCGAGACCCGCCATGATTGAGCAGAAATTTTTGTCCCGTTCGTATTGCCAGCCGGGATTGAGTGACTGTGCCCATTCGGCATCCGTTGGTCGGTTGTTGCGTTCATCTACCGAAGCAGGGGTGCGTTGAAACAGGTAGACATGCTTTGCATCGGCGCCGACCGGCGGCACGACTTGGATCCCTGTCGCCCCCGTACCAACAACGGCAACTCTTTTGTCAGCGAGCCCCGTTAATCCGCCCGTGCTGTCCCCGCCCGTGTAGGTATAGTCCCACCGACTGGTGTGAAACACATGTCCCTTGAAATCGTTGATCCCCGGGATCGCAGGAAGCTTCGGCCGGTGCAGCGGCCCACTCGACATGACGACAAACCGCGCTTTGAAAACATCACCGCGATCGGTCTTCACCGTCCAGCGCCTTTCGTCCTCGGACCAACGCGCCTCCTGCACCTGCGTTTGGAAACAGGCCCGGTCGTAGAGCTTGTAATGCTTACCGATCCGCTGCATATGCTCGAATATCTCGGGCCGGTAGGCATATCGCTCTTTGGGAACGTATCCGGTTTCCTCTAGGAGCGGTAAATAGATATAGGACTCTGTATCGCACTGTGCACCGGGATAGCGATTCCAATACCACGCGCCACCGAAGTCGCCAGCCTTTTCGATGATGCGAACATCGGTAACACCGATTTCTTGCAGCCGAACCGCAGCTAAGAGGCCGCCAATACCGCCGCCGAGGATCACCACGTCGTGTTCCTCGCGGAGTGGATCGCGAGTAAAGCCTGGCTCTACATAGGGATCGTCTTCGAAGCGCGCGTATTCGCCAGCGACCTCTACAAATTGGTCGTTGCCAGCTTCTTGCAGTCGCTTCGCGCGTTCTTCCGCGTATTTATGACGCACGTCTGCGGGATCGAATCCCAGTACTTCCGGATCCAGAATGTCAGGTTTGTGGCGCTGGGATTTAGCTTTACTCATCGCATCGATTTCCAATTTTGTGTGAAACGCTTCCTGTCAGATTTACCCGGTAAGGTCTCCTTTTTCGCGCCAGGCCGCAAGCATCTTGGACAATGGCACCGGGCCTTCGGGATACGGATTATCCAGGAACCCTTGCCCTACGTTTTCACCGTTTTCATTGTAATACCCGGGCGTGCAGGTCTCCTGATACTTTCGCAAGGGGCCGGGGCTGGTTAGTAAATTCACCCATGCGGCCTCGGCTTTGCGATTTTCAACTTCGCGATACCGACGCCTTTTTCTCAAAAAGTTCCACTACCAGGTTTCGGCGTAGGTTCGGACATCAGTCTCGAATGTCCATGCGGAGCGTGGCTGAATATGGAGATGCCAATAATTTTCGGCAATGTCGTCCGGGCGAAGGACGCCGTCTTCGGGCCGCGAGGCGTAAACTTCCGGAAACAATTCTCGGCTGTTCTCGTTGTCGATAGGGCCGTCGATGACGACATGTCCGACGTGAATACCTTGCGGCCCGAGTTCGCGAGCCATGCTCTGGGCGAGTGCCCGAAGCGCGTGCTTGCCACCAGAGAATGCCGAGAACCCCGCTGCTCCGCGCACGCTCCCCGTTGCGCCGGTAAAAATAATCGTGCCCTGTCCGCGAGGCAGCATGACGCGAGCCGCCTCGCGCCCGACTAGGAATCCGGCAAACGCACACATCTCCCAGACCTTTCGGTAGACACGGCTCGTTGTTTCCAACAGTGGAAAGCGCACATTCCCACCCACATTGAAAACGACCACTTCGATTGGGCCGTGGTTGGACTCGACATCAGCGATGAGACGAGTCACTTGCTCTTCGTCGCGTGCATCAGAGTGCACACCGGTAGCCGAGCCGCCCTCACTTGAAATCGTATCGGTTAAGCTCGTCAAATCACCGCGCCGTCGGGTCGCCACCACGTGCAAACCTTCGCGCGCGAACCGGCGCGCGATGGCGAGGCCGAGAAAATCGCCGGCGCCAATAATCAGTGCGGTCTTCGCTGGGTTATTTAGGGTCATTTTGTTTCTCTATTAACGTTAGGGTTGACGGCGAACGGCTCGCTCCCTGAATTTAACGGCAGTAAGGGTATACCTCTTCGGCTCGATACATATGAGTGGCGGCGAACGAGCGAACAGACTCATTTTACTCAGCTAGTACGTGCGGCTAATTCACGTCGGAATAAATACGATGACGCTCAAAGCATCATCGCATTTACGTTCGTCGCGGCTTCGTATGCCCCACGTGTGCGCAACCGCTCATGGTAGCGAATTAGATTCACGGGCAGTTCGATATTCAATGCCAACGCCCAATCGAGGATTGAACCGATATGAATATCGGCTTCGGAGAAACGCTCACCAAAGCCGTAGGGTCGCTCGCCGATTAAATCGGCCAGCACGGCGAATTGCCGATCCGCGTACGCATAGGCGCACGAAACTGCGTTCGGCGCTTCGCCGTAAATCGCCGGCAGCCCTTCGTGGCGACGGATCACGTATAGCGCCGTCGCATCGAGCTCCATCAGCGCGAAAAAAATCAGCCGATCCATCATTGCGCGCTCCGTGACGGACCACGTTTGCGTTGAAAAGCTGTCCATTAGATAGCGGCTAATTGCGGCACTTTCGGTGAGTATCAAATTCCCGTGTTGTAGCGCAGGAATTTTTTTTCCAGGGCTGACCGCTAGAAAATCCGCGTCGTCCATCATCGGCGTGCGAGTTTTCACCGGCCGATGCTCGTAATCCAAATTCAACTCGTGGAGCGTCCAATGGACCCGCAAGGTTCTTGGGGTGCCGATCCCCCAGACTACAATTTGATCTTTACTCACGTGTTTCGCTTCATCATAGAAGTGATCCGAAGCCCGGAAAAACTGCCATCACCTTGGGCTATTCGGGGTTCATGTGGCAATTGGGTCGCGCGAACAAGCGATCCAAATAGCGCGAGAGATTATCCATGCCGTCTAAATATTTCATTCGACGCGCCCAGTTGACTGGCCACGCAACAATAATGTCGGCGACGCTAAATTCGTTTGAGATAAGATAATCATCGTCTGCCAATGCCGCGTTAACCACAGTCAAACCACTTCTGATTTCCTGCTCGTTAGACCCGAGAACCGCCGGCACGCGCACTTCCTCGGGATACATCCCAGTATGCTTAAAGTTGCTCCATAGCCACGTTTCAATTTCAGTTAAAGCGAACGACGTCCATTGCATATGCAAGCCGCGTTCTCGAGTGCCGGCTGCACCGACCAATCCTTTCTCCGGTGCAAGATCACAAAAATGCGTACAGATGGCTGCAGATTCATATAACGGTTCCCCGTCTATCACCGCGACAGGTAGTTTTGCCTGCGGTTGCATAACCCGCAATTTGTCGCTGTGAATGAGATCGCCATCTTCGACATACTCGTGATCGAGTTCGAGCTCGCGCAAGGTCCATAAGCAACGGGCCGAACGCGTGTAGCCGAGACCGTATAGAGTAATTTCGTGATTCAATTTAGTTTTGACCTCAATTCGTATTGAACGCCACCAATACTCGACATTCGATCGATTCTCGAGGCGGCGTATCGTCATTGATGTTGGGTAGCGCAAATGATGTATGCGCTGTGTGCGGGGGACACTCGGTGCGGGTCGCTAAGCCAAGCTCAACTGCGTTGTCGAATACTTTGAACATCAAGGCTTCGTGGTAGCGCATCTGACTAAAATAGACCCAACGGTGGCGAGCTTGATGTAATACGTTCACCACTTCGCCGACGCGGTGTGGATAGATGTACTTGGCCACTTGGAAGTCGCGTTCGTCTGTCGAGGCTGCGTCTAGCACGGCAAGCGGGTAATCATGAACGGGATAATCGGTTCGAAAGTGGCGCCACACATTGAAGATCCCAAAGTGACCGTTCGCGATGCGTTCCGCCTCGGCTTCGTCGAGCGGCGGTTCAGTTAGGGTGACACTGCCGCCCGCTGCTTTCGGTTGGCTGAGGAGTCGCACGCGCGTTTTCGCGGAAACACGGCTGTTGTCATTATGCGCACCATTGGCATAGCCGCCGACATTCTCGCCATTCGTCTCTTTCTCGCCACGTGCACGTCGCGCTAGCGAACGAATGGTGTGGTCAAAAACAATGGCTCGCTTAACCCGGCCCGCGCCCAGCGCGTCACAAACAAGCTCGGACATTTGCGGGTAATAGTGTTGAATGATTTCCTCAGAATTGAGACCGTTGGTTTGTAAATCGACCGCGGGCTCAAACTTCTCGACGAATTGCACACCATTTTTTGCGAGTGACAGCGCTACGTCTAATTCGCGACCGTCGTGCAACTCGATATCGAAGGGCTCAGAACGCCCGGTGCGACGCTGCGTGACCCCAGGCGGCAAATCTTTGAAGCTGCCATCGTAGGTAACGCTTGGTTGCCCATCGGGGTTAGGTAGCGCGTGGGTAATTTGGACGTTTGGCATGTTCGATATCTATCGGGCGCCCCTACCCGAGCGTATTCACTGCAGATAAATACTCATTAAAGCCTAGGGCTTCCCTGAAGTCCGCGCTCGGCTTCAAGACCATTGGATCGACTTTAACGCCGATGCCATTTGCGACGCGGTCAAGCATACTGAAGTTGGCCGCAATGATTGACGCCGTCGTCACTGCGGCGGGTCCTAAATGTTCAACCACGGCGTCGCGCGCTGCGGCTAAATCCTCGTCATTTGGTTTCATTAATGCCTCGGCGAATCTCACCAGGTGACTACCGTATGCAACGCCAGTGTCGATACGCGTATCGATCGCGCCGGCTAAGGTGTAGTCGCTTTGGTTCGCTTTACCGCTCTCCCGGAGCAGATAAGTGTGCCAGGTAGTTCAGTAAAAACACTGGTTGTGTTCGGAAACCTTAATCGCGACGAGTTCGATTTGCGCGCGCGACAGCGCGTGTTTCGATTGCGCTCTAAAGTTAAGCAAATTCTCGGTGTCGTAATATTGCTGAGCGCCCAGGGCGAGCACACGGCGCTTTTCTTTAGGCACGAGGCTCACGGCGCGAAAAATGTTCCCGACCGGGTTTTTTCCGTATAGCGATTCAGCGAGCGCCCCACCCTGCGGGGCGTTCGGAACACTCGCGGTAAAAAATCCTTCATCAATCGCTTCAGCAGGGCGCTCGAAAGACGGCGTCGCGGCGTCTGCGGGCGCCAGCAATTTTCGTGGGCCGGTGCCGATGCCGCGAGCAAACACGTCCATGTTGGATAATCGCGAGACCAGCGCCACGATTTCAACATACGCACCTTCGGTAACACCTTGCGTTTGGATGTCCTCGCAGAATCGGCGGTCGATCTTTTCCGAATCAACCGCTACGGTGCGAGCCAATTGCAGTGCCGCATCGGGCAAGTTGGCCTGTGTAGTCAGGCATTTGTCATCAACCGCGGCTTGCAAGCCCCGTTCGCTTTGCGCAATTCGCGCGGTCGCGGCAATCGCGGTTCTTTGCGCGGCGGATCCCCAAGTGCCAACTTCGGCAAACGATTGGAGCTCACCAGCATGCAGAGTTTCAATGTCGGGCGACACCGGGTAACGAGATCCTGAATAAAGCGCCATTGATTACGTTTTCCAGTTAATAAAGTACGTCGCCTAATTACCAAAATACGGGATACCGAGATTTCCGCTGCCCACAACTTCAGTACCTTTGGCAAGCGATGTTCTTCGGGTCATCGGAATGATTTCGCCAGCTTGGCGCATTCTGCCTGCTTCTTTGATGGTGGTACTGACCGTCGCGGTGTGTGGCCGCGCGCTCAGGCGATCAAACCAATCTCGAACTTTTGGAAAGTCTGCCCATTCGGAATCCGGGATCACGCCGCCAGCCTCATGTGAGACAAATTCATGGAAACCTTGCAGATCGGCGAAACTGATTTCATCGCCACAGACATAGGACGTTTTGCTGAGCCAGCCTTCCAGCGTTTCCATCGACTCGCGCAGTACGAATCGTCCCTTCTCGATTTCTTTCGAATAATCGTTGGGTCCCCAAATGCATTCAGCGAAATTCGAATAAAAGAATGCGCCGGCACCACGCCGCAGCGTCGTGGAGTGCCAGTGTAAGTATTGTTGGATAATCGCTCTTTGTTGCGTTGTGTCGCCAAACCAATTCCCCGCGACGCCGAACTTTTCATTCACATAAAAGGCGATCGCCGAGCTTTCCCACACGACGAAATCACCGTCGACGAGTATCGGCACCTGACCTGTCGGGTTGTATTTGTCTTTGAAATCTTGCTGCTCATTCGTGCCAGCCATGATGTCGACAATTTCTTCGGTAAAAGGGACATCCACTTCAAGCAAAAATTGGTGCACCGCTCGGCACGGCTGCGAGGCTGGATGATGCAAATAACGGATTTTGGTACTCATACTAAACTCCTCTTCTTCGTGTAGCCGAATTTCAAGCCGTGTCAATTTGACCTTCAACGGTAACCGGACTCGGGACCCAAAACGAGATCCCAAACGCTGCGATGCGCCTTTCCTTAATACCGATCTGCCTGCGCCACTCCAAGTTGAACGCGCGGTCGACTATTCATCGTCGCCGTGGGTTGGGATAAGGCGTGAGTCTTGCGTGGCCGCGGATCGATGATGCGCAATTGATTGGTATTGTGCCGAACCCAGCATCTCCGCCAACGCTTTTGCATTAGGGTATTCCACCAAGATGACCTTATCCCAATCCTCTCCTTCAGGACCAATGACTGTCCGCTTAGCAATTCTGGAGAAAATAATCCGTCCGCCATAGGACTCAATAAGCGGGGCCACTTGATTCTCATAGCGAGCAAACGCTTCTCGTCCCGAACACGGCGTTTCGTTTGGAAAATCGCTGTAATCGGCGGACCCCCGAAACTTGAGCAGATTGAGCATTACAATCT
This sequence comes from Phascolosoma agassizii, assembly GCA_035593235.1. NCBI lineage: Eukaryota > Metazoa > Annelida > Sipuncula > Phascolosomatiformes > Phascolosomatidae > Phascolosoma > Phascolosoma agassizii. The sequence continues at coordinate 19,342 of JAVJHY011953889.1, forward strand.
TTCCGGATTCACTAAACGCGCTTTGAAATGCTTCCCATTGTGCGTCGCTCGGCAATACGTTATTCATCTTTTTACCTCTAATACCGCGGTTTCGATTCGCGTCCTCAATTAGTTACGCCTCGCCAACCCTACAGTCGTCGCTCAATCGAAGTCATCGAGCGGCTTTTCGGGAAATAGTTTGCTAATGTCGCTTATATCCCGACGTTGCGCCAAACGCTCAAAGTGCTTCAACCCGTTCATGCTGCGCACGACGACGCCATCGACGGGCGTGCTCAATTCAGAGACAACTGCGGGCGCAACCGGCACTTTTAGTTCAAAACGCTCGCGCCTGGGCGGGTCGCGGACCTCATCATCGCAGGTCTGCCAAACCAACTCACCCGTTAGGGTTATCTCTTATAAATTGCGGGGCCAGTCGGAAGGTCGCTTTGCGGATTTGATCGCGGCCACTGCCGCCCTGAAATGGGCTAACGGATCCGTCTTCGTCCTGCCAACCGTCAACCACTTGTTTGGTCGGTGTGTCTACTTCGACGCTCATGTCACCTCCGGTTCGCGCGCGGTCAATTGGTTGGTGTTCGTCAAGTAAGTTGCGAAACTGCGATCTGCAATAATCCACGAACCGAAATTTTCTACCGATGATTGATTAGTACACATTTAGGCGATGAGTTTATCGCGACTCCATTGTACACTGATCGGTGTACAACAAAGCAACCGCTCGATAGACGCCATGACTCAACTATTTCATCCGAAAAACCACGCGCGCGCGAATCCCACGAAGCTCGCCTATGTTATCCCTAATGACGACGTGTCGGTGACCTACGGCGAGCTTGACGAGAAATCGAATCAGCTCGCCCATGTCTTTCGACACCTTGGCCTTACGATCGGGACCGGCATTGCGTTTCTAATCGAGAACCGCAGCGGTTTTTTTGAAATATGCTGGGCCGCACAACGTGCGGGCCTGCATTACACACCCATTAGTACGCACTTAAACGAAAATGAGATCGCGTATATCGTGACGAATTGCGAAGCCGACGTTTTCATAGCATCGGCAAGTTATCGAGATATCGCGACCGAACTCGCGATGCTATTGCCGGACACCACCCAATTGCTGTCTGTAGGCGGCGATATTGACGGTTATCGGCGCCTCGAAGATCTCGCGGGCACCGCGCCCACCGATCCCATCGACGACGAAACAACCGGCAGTTCCATGCTCTATTCGTCGGGAACAACCGGACATCCAAAAGGGATCCGACACCCGTTGAGCGGTAAGCCGATAGACTTTTGCCCACCGCGGTACGAAAAATTTCGTGCGCGCTACGAAATCGACAACAGCACAGTCTATCTCTCGCCGGCGCCGCTTTACCATGCAGCACCGATCGGGTTCACAATGGCGACGATGGCGTTCGGCGGCACGTGTGTCGTGATGAAGCGTTTTGACCCCGAGCGGGCACTTGGGTTGATCGAACACTATCAAGTCACCCATAGCCAATGGGTGCCAACCATGTTTGTGCGCCTGCTGCGACTTGAAGAATCCGTCCGGCACAAATATCGACTAGATAGTCATCGCTTTGCTATCCATGCCTCGGCGCCCTGCCCCGTTGAAACCAAGGCCGCCATGATCGACTGGTGGGGACTAATCGTGCACGAGTTTTATTCCGGCTCTGAAGGCGTCGGCACCACATTTATTACCGCCCAACAATGGCTCGCTAAACCCGGATCGGTGGGGCGCAGTGTCGACGGTAGTCTGCATATCGTCGACGACGATGGTAAAGAGTTACCACCCGGCAAAACCGGCAACGTGTACTTCGCCGACGCCCCGAAATTTGAATACCACAATGCACCGGAAAAGACGACTCAGGCGTTCACTCAAAAAGGCTGGGGTACATTAGGCGACGTTGGTTACGTCGACGACGATGGCTATTTGTACTTAACCGATCGCAAAGCCAATATGATTATTTCTGGCGGCGTCAATATTTACCCGCAGGAAGCCGAGAACGCGTTGCTTAGTCACCCCGCGGTACTCGACGCTGCGGTATTCGGCGTTCCCGACGAAGAATTTGGCGAAGCAGTGAAAGCGGTCGTTGAATTGTCACCTGGCTACGCCGGGGAAACCGCATTGGCGACCGAGTTGATTGAACATTGTCGCGCGCGCATCGCCTCGATTAAGTGCCCACGCTCGGTCGATTTCGAGCGCCATTTGCCGCGCATGCCGAATGGCAAGTTATATAAACGCGAACTCAAAGCGCGCTACTGGCCAAAATAAGTTTACTATCGACACTACGCTATCTCGAGAAATCTAATTTTGCTCCGTTGATCTCTGAGATCACGAGGTCCGCGCTAAGATCCTAGGCGCATATCGCCAAGGAAATCACCCTTACCTAACGGCACGCCATTCATACGCAAAAACGCGTACGTCGTAGTGGCGTGGAAATAGAAATTGGGCAGCGAAAAAGACTGGATGAACCCCTCAGCCGTGAACGGAAGCTTGAAATCCCCAGACTGGAACAGCATGTCGTTCCCCTCGAGGCCATTGATTTCGACCGCGGACATAGCAGCGAGAGAGTTTCGCGCATCGTCAATTGCGGTGTGGAGCTCATCATAACTTTGCCCGGCATACTTCGGCGGCGGATTAAAAACACCCGCCTTAATGCCACTAATGGCGCCCCATGAATGATGCACGACCGAGATTAGCTGGAATCCTAGCGGCGCCATATCCTCAGCAAGCTGGGAACTCAGTAGTTCGCCAAGGTCGATATTATTGCTGCTTGCATGCGCCTTACCCTTGGCCAAAACGGCGGAGACCCCGCGAAGAATTTGCACGTAGCTGCCAACGCTAATGTCGTAAAGAGAAATTGCCATGCAAAAATACCCTTAAGTAGTCATTAATTTTCTAGATTCGAATACTCAAACAACACGCTTAAGTAGCCCACCGGGACACCGCGGACGCCAATCGTTAGCCGTTGATTAGAAAAATGCGTGCGCTTGCATTGATTAGCTTTCAGCTAAGCGAAAACGACAGAATTTATAATACACTGCTCGTTGCATTATGAGAGCGAATCGATTTAAGTCAAGAACATTACTGTACTAAAGTGTCCAGTTTTTTCGGCTGTGACTGCGTTAATATGCGTGCCTACGCCATATCGCGCAACACGCTGCATAACGGATCTTCTGCGGTCTCGCGGGGATCCATGGTTCGGCTTGACTAAGCCCTCAAATCCACCACACTTCACTATTCGTTGTAATATACAAAAATAACCCTGCTCGGTTAGGGCGTGATGACACCAGCATTCCGCGGAACCACCGCGAAATTAATTGGTTTGAAATGGCGCTAGAGGAGTGAGAAATGGACACGAAGATTACAGATCTTCGAACACGTGCGGTGATGGTACCGATCAAACGCCCGCCGGTAACAGCGAGCGGACCCATATCCGAAGCTGCGCTAGTCCTTATCGATCTCGAAACCAACACCGGCGTGACGGGCTGCAGTTACTTATTTGCGTACTCAAAAGCGATGTTACCGGCGACTGCTGCGTGCACCATGGCACTGCGCGATGCGGTTGTCGGGCAAGCACTTGATCCTGTCTCGCTAGACACTACTCTTCGCAAAAAATTCGCCTTGCTAGACATGCGTGGGATCCTCGGACAAGCGCTATCGGGAATCGACATGGCGGCGTGGGATGCCCGGGCTAAAGGCTCAAATTTGCCTTTAGCTCGTTTACTCGGCGGCAGCCTGATCCCACTGCGATCGTACAACAGCTGCGGGTTGTGGATTGAAGCGCCAGAAAAACTGACTGAAGAAGTCGATCACTTATTGAACGAAGGTGGTTTTGGTGCGCTGAAAATTCGCCTGGGGCGAGCGCGTTTCGCCGACGATTTAGCAGCGGTTAGAACGATTCGTAAACGGCTGGCCGATGACGTCGAATTAATGTGCGATTTCAATCAATCGCTCGGCCTCGAGGAGGCGTTGCGCCGCTGTCATGCGCTCGATAATGAAGGTTTGTATTGGATTGAAGAGCCGGTGCGTCATGACAACTATGTTGGCAGTGCAACAATCGCCGCAGCGATAACCACGCCGGTTCAGATCGGCGAGTATTTGTGTAGTCCGTTTGAGTTGCAAAGAGCAATTGACGCACGCGGCGCAGATTATTTCATGCCCGACGTTCAGCGCATCGGCGGTGTTACTGGCTGGCTGCGAGCGGCTGCCATTGGACATGCGCACGACCTGCCGATATCAAGCCACCTCTTCCCAGAATTTAGCCGCCACCTGCTGGCCGTTACCCCAACGTGCCATTGGCTTGAATATGTCGACTGGGCAAATCCGGTGATGAAATGCCCAGTCGAGGTAGTCGACGGATATACGACGATTCCGGATAGCCCCGGCAGCGGCATCGTGTGGGACGAAGCCGCCATTGCCAACTACGTTGTGTAACCCGGCTGAGTAGAAAAAACACACCGTGGCGCCACATAGGATGAATGAATGAAAAACCGCAATTTCGAACGCCGTGTTAACGACGCTTTCAAATGGTTCCAGCGTGCGACGCGGAGATTTACCCAATCGGAGGATTTCATGGCGCGGTTAGAACTAGACAGTGCACCGTGTCGCTAAAGTATTTACCGCAATTCATACTCCGAGTAATTTTATGAAATATTATTCCGACGCTTAATTATGGTAAGAACAAAAGAGTTCGACGAAGAGATAGTCATTGACAGCGCTGTGCAAGCGTTTCTAAAAGACGGCTATAGTTCCACGTCAATTTCGGCGCTAGAGTCCGCCACCGGCGTCGGTCGCAAAAGCCTCTACAATACTTTTGGGAACAAGCATGATCTGTTGCTGCGCTCACTAGAAAAATTCGCAGATGTATCGACTCGGCGTTTCATCGAGCCGTTGGAGCAGCCGGGGGCCGGTCGCAAGGAAATCGAACTCGTCGTTTACACGATGTTGTCACAAATGAGTTCTGTATCCGGACGCGATGGCTGCTTGCTATGTATTTCCGCGCAGGATCCGATCGGTTCCTCCAAACCAGTGGCAAGCATCGTGGATAACTATTTTGCGCAGGCGCGTGCCGGATTTCTCAAGTGTATTAAAGTCGGTATCAACCAAGGCGATATCACTGCAACGACATCGCCGCAACACCTCGCTGATCATTTCGTTGGTGTTTTGATGGGGATAAGCACCATGGCTCGCGCGGGCGCGACCCGCAAAGCAATTAAGCATTACGCGGACGTGGCACTCAGTACGCTCGACTAGCGCGACAATTCGCAGATCCAATTTCTGCGACAAATCGGTCTAATTCTGATCTTTATAATTAAGCGCGTGTCGAGCGCTTCTAGGAGGCGCCGCAACCCATTAGCGAAAACAATGCAGGGTATGGTACACACGGTGGCGGTACGCGCCGCGAAGATCGGCCGTCTTTGGCACGACCTCCGGCGTCGCGGTTGTGGGCTTGGCTGCCAATAACTCGATATCACCCACCGTCGCTCGGATTACGAAATAGCGGTAGCCATCCGAAATAGCGAAAACGGTGTAAAGGTTGGATCGTCGTCAAGTACGTATCGGACGAAACAGTCCTCACTGCTGTGTAAAATTTACTGACAAGTAAGATTCACCAATAACATGCATACAATACAACTAGTTACGGAGCTTTTCATGGGCTACCATGCCTCCCTGGCGGAGAATTCGCCGAAATGGCTGTCAAAATTTTTGACAAGCTGCCGGCGACAAAACGAGAGAGAATTCGTAACTATTTGTTTTTAATTGATATTTTTACATATTCATTGATTGGCACGCATCGTGCCTTATATATCGGCAGAAGCCAACTATTTAGGATATTTCGGGCAATACCATTGGGTAACCCCTCGGCTTGCTACTAACGAACATATGGAGAGTAATCATGTTTAAGAAAATTCTAGCAACGTCCGCGGTCGCGACACTAATGTCGTTTAACGCAAACGCGGCACCAATCACGACCTGGGATGTCGAAACTGCAACGCGTTTCGACGTCACAAGCATCTTACCCGCGTCAGTGGATATTAATACCAATCAATCACTTCGGTGGGGCGTGCCAGTTAATGCCGATCAAAGTGGATTGGATATCAACACGGGTGCAGGCATAGGTGTACCACCCGTTCAAGGTGGCGCAGGTCATCAAAATGCTATCATCGACACAAACGACCTGTCGTTTACGGCTAACCATTTCACGGACCAAATCACACATCTTAACAACGTTATAACGAGTTTAGATGATGCTTTGGACAGTGCGACAATTCAGTCGACCCTATTTTTGACGCCGTTCGACCCGACGGGCCTTGGTTTACCGCCAGCAACAGCGGAGTTCGAAATTACGTTTTTGGAAACGCTTAACCAACCTGCCAGCGGGATCTGTGACGACGGTCAGCCTGTAGGCGTCGGAATTAATGCCGGTGGATGCTCAGACATCTTCGTCATGAGCGCAGACGCGTTGAATTTTCCGTTTGTCTACCCCGATTTGCTGGCCGATGGAACAATCGATCCGGCTGGCGATCCGGCACGCGTGTATTTCTTCAGTCTGGTAGAGACGACGAACGGGTTCAATCCGTTATCCAATGAGGCTTGCTTAGCAGCTGGTGCCGCGGTAGGGTGTCTTGGTTTTCAAACAGCAGAAAACCAAAATACCACGTTCCAATTCGCCGCTTTCATTACTACTGCCGAAATACCGGAACCTGGTACGGTTGCCTTGCTTGGTCTAGCGATTGCAGGACTGGGCTTCAACCGCCGCGCGAAACGGTCGTCGGTCTAAACCTTAGAAGGTAATAAAGCCGAGAGAGACCTCCCTCGGCGCGGAAAAAACCGCACGCAAACGTGTCAGCCTCGGCTGGCACGTTTGTTATTACGCCTAGCTAGGGCAGGAGGATAAAACGCTGAATCCAAGTGACGCGGATTTTACCAGGCGGGATCCGGAACGGACACGCCGAAGCAACATAGTGTTAGCAGTTGCAGCATTCGCAATCACGTGCGTCCTCATCTTTTCTACAATATCCTGGCTCGGCCGGGGCGCCTTTACGCCGAATCTCGAAGATGCCCGCAAAGCGCTCGCAGATGGCGACCACATTTCGGCGCTATTACACCTAAAATCCCTAGTTCGGGAAAATTCCAGCGACGCAGCTCTGCGCCATGAACTTGGCCGCGTACACGTTCTTACGGGCGGCTACAAGGCGGCAATTAAAGAATTTACGGCAGCAGAAAAACTAGGCTACAGCGAAGAGGCATTTTCGCAGGACATGGTCGAGGCTATGATCTTGGATCGGCAATTGGATGAGTCTGCGCGACGCCTCGCGCAACATGATCACACCGGAAACGCCCGCTGGCACTATCTCCAAGGCTCATTAGACTTGGCGGCCGGACGCGTCGACGAAAGCCGGGCCGGTTTCGAACGAGCGCTGCGCGAAGACGCAGCCTATTATCCAGCCCACCGCGGCATTGCGGAGATCGAACTTTCTGAGGGAAATGTCGCTGCCGCACGCGAGGCGATTGATGTGTTCGTCGCCGCCAATGCAACCGATTACCGCGGTATGCTGTTGAAGGGAAATATCGAAGCGCTGTCTGGCGAATTCGGCACGGCTCAAACCGTTTTTCAGCGCGTCTTGGATGAATGGCCAGAGCTGTACGACGCGCAATTGGGCATGCTCAAGTCGCTTATGGGGGCCGAAGATTGGTCTAACGCCGATAGTTATGCCCGCGACAAAATGTCGCCACGCGCCACAAAAGATCCCGCAGTGCTTTATTTGCGGGGCCTAATCGCAAGTGCGCAAAAACAACCTGACAAGGCACATAATTACCTGAACAGTGTCTTACAAATCGCGCCACGGCACTTACCCACATTGCGCTTAAGTGCCAAGCTATATTTCAAAGCGGGCGAGCGCGCTAAAGCCAGAGAGCGAGTTGAGCGCATTCTAGAGGTTGCGCCCGCGGACCCAGCAACGCAAAGTTTAGCCGGTGCGCTTGATCTCGCATCCGGAAACGTACCGCGGGGTCTGGCTAAGCTGAACTTGAAAAATCCCGACATCACCACCCAAAATGATGCGGCGCTACTGACCTTGATGAGTTCTGCATACGCTAAAGCTGGGGATTTTGAACTAAGCGAAGAAGCGTTGGCGCGGGCTCGAGAGTTAAGACCGGGCTCTACTGCCCTGCGAATGCAAGCCACGATCACAAAAATCGCTTCCGGAGACTTCGCAACGGCGAAGTCCGAACTTGAAGCCATCTTATCCGAGCAGAAAGACTATACGATTGCCGAGGTCATGCTAGTCATGGTGTCCTTAATTGAGCAGGACCCCGAAACCGCGGCAAAGAAAGCGGCCTCGTTCGTCGAAAGACATCCGCAAGAGCCGCTAGCGCACAATATACAAGGTTTAGTGTTTCAGGCGTTGGATAAATACGATCCGGCCGAAGCGGCTTTCAAACGTGCCGCGAAATTAGATGAGAGCTTCCATCCCGCGCGAATTAACCTCGGCCGACTGGCGATCAAGCAACGAGATAACTCTGCTGCGGAGGCACATTTTCGCGCGATCATTAAGCACAACCCAGAACAGTATCAAGCGCTGCTTGGGCTAGCCTATTTGTCACTAGTGAACCGCGATCTTGAGGAAGCACTGAAATTTGCCAATAAAGCGCAGACGCAAAACCCCGATCGGTTTGAGCCTTTGGTCATGCTCTACCGAGTATACATCGCGAAAGGTTTGGGATTGCATGCACTGACAGCCGCTAATGCAGCGTATGCCGTCGCACCGCAGAGCTATGAGACGCAAAGGACCTTGGTCACCGCCGCAATCTACACTCGCCGTCCAGATCTCGCCGCAAAACCTTTGGCATCGCTAATAAAGAGATTTCCGGATTCCGTTGAGATCAAGAAGTACGAACTTGAGCTAATGGGGTTGTCGGGCAACAGCCCGGAATTACGAGAGCGAACAGAGCAGTTGCTGGCGCTCGCACCAAAGGACATTGGGGTAAACCACGCGGCCGCGCGGCTCGCACTTGAGGGGAAGAATGTTAAGCGAGCTCACGAAATCGCGAGTGATCTCGTCGATGACCCTGTTGCAAAGGCGATCGGCTACGGATTGCGCGGCGATGCGTTCGCCCAAGAGCGCAAGTGGAAAGACGCTGTAGGCGCCTATGACGCGGCACTTCAAGCAGATCCAAGCGTAGGTACTCTACTGAAAGTGTTGCGAATCGAGCAAGAACTGGCGATCGAACCGCAGCCCCGTCTAGTTGCCTGGTTAGCGTCACACCCCGACGATATAATTGCGCGGCGCGTTTACGCGATCGCGTTGCAGCAAACAGGTGAAGCCCCTAAGGCTATTGCCCAATACGAACGCATATTGTCGCGCAAACCAAAGGACGCGCTTACCCTGAACAATCTCGCCGGGTTATATGCGAATGCCGGCGACGCTCGGGCCGTAGACACCGCTCGGAGGGCTTACGAGCTGACCCCAAATCAAGCAATGGTGGCCGATACGTACGGCTGGCTACTATTCGAATCCGGCGCATCTGAACAAGCGCTACGTATCTTAGAGAAAGCCTCTGAACAGGCACCTGAAAACCCGGACATCAAATACCACCTCGCCGCTGCCCATGGGCGCTCTGGTCGACAGGCTTATGCTGAGCAACTTCTCAACGACCTGTTACAGAGTCAGAGTGAATTTCAAAGCCGCGATGCAGCAGAGAAGCTATTGGTGATGTTTAAAGATAAATGATGTCGAGCGACACGAGCCAACCATAGCGCAAGTCATCGCATCGAATTCCGCAACCGGAGCGCTGCACGGTTGTGCAATCGGTGACCCGACCTTAACATTCCGAATGTAGTAAGTACCCAATCGGACATTTTGTCGAACAGGTCTTTGACCGGGTGCCGTCACGCTTAATCGAGGCGAAGATCGGCGAAGCGTGGGCACGATGGCCTAGAGTTGACCCGTGGGCGACCACTATTCGAAGAGGCGCACATTGCCGGCGTAACTTATGTCGATTTACTCCGCGAACTCTCCGACCAATCACAAACTAACTACAGGTACGCGATGCCATCGGTAAACCGATTCGAACAGCTGATGTCAGCCATTGGCGTGGGCGACGATAATGCGGTGGTGCTCTACGATCGGGGCATAAATTCTTGGGCGGCGCGGGTCTGGTGGATGTTGCTTTGGTTTTGGCAACGCCGCCGTTTTGAATGGCGGATAGACGACATGGCACGCGCGAGGACTGTAGACTTCAACCGCGGCGCCGGACTACCCAACCGCGAAATATAATGCGCGCCCGCGTGCACAGCTGATCGCCAATCGCGATGACGTGCTCCCGACTATCGAGGATGACAGCGCATGCTTGATCAATGTACTCGACCCGGATGAGTTTGCCGGCCGCCCGCCCCAGCGCTACGCGCGCCCTGGCCGTATCCCCGGTAGCGTCAATGTGCCATTTTCAACAACCGTTGATCTACCGACACGAACGTTCGCGGAGGATGCCCAGCTACCGCAACAATTCGATGACGTCGGCGCCCTCGATAAAATACGCGTGATTGCGTAATACGGTAACGCAATCGCTGCGAGCAACACAGTTTTTGCGCTCGCCAGACTGGGCGTTGAGAATGTCGCCCTCTACGATGGCTCCCTAACTGAGCGGACAAGTGATCCCTATCAACCCATCGAAACCGACTGAGCAGCTTCCACGACTACGCGCGCGTAACCCGGAGTTTTGGGTACGAATGCAGCTGAGCAACTCGATTCCGTTCGCTGCCTATTTCATTCGTTAAAAGAAGACGAATGAACGCACCACGACGTTTTTGCGGCACGGCGCATCTTTGGCGGCGTGGGGATCGACACAGGCTGTGTGAAACGACCATCGCGAAACCGACCCGTCTGTAACAGAATCGTAGCACTTGAGCATCGACACCTCCGTCGGTTTCTGTTGCGGCAACCAATACCAATCATGATCCGGTCGGTAAGTGAAACGCGTGGTCTCTCCCACTCTGTCGTCGTAGACACGGTAGTTCGTGATGTAGGGCTGGTCGGCAAATGACGGCCAAGCGCACAAGACGAAGGGATTCTGGCGAACAGTCTCTATCGGCTTGGCGAGGTTAATCGACATATAACGTCGCGACATTTTGGCATCGGCTTGTTGCTCGGTGTAATGTTGCTCGCGACCGAAGTTTCGAAGATTCGTTGTAAGAAGCTCGCGGCAGCGCACACGACCGCTGTTGTCATTCAGATCGTTGTGGACGATGTTGGCGTAAAATTTGTTTACGCCTGGATCCTTGTTGTCTTGGTCTTCCACCACATCGCCCTGGTAGTCCTTATTAAACACATCGTGGTTATACACGAGTGCGTCGGTCGCATCAGGGAAAAACTGCAGGAGAAGTCGTTCCATCTCGGGATAAAACACGCGCTCTACTTCGGTGGCATCGTAGAAGTTTCGACACTCGGACTCGCAATGCGCTAACGAGACGCCGAGCTTGTCCATGCTCTGTGCGCTATAGGGCGAGAGGCCTGGGTAGTACTGTTCGATGCGCCGTGCATCGCGGAGAACCTGCGGGAAATAGAGACTTCGCCGTTCGATGTCGTGTTCTTCCGCGCGCAATACTTCTACCTCGGCTTGGTGCGCGGGATCGCGCCATAGCGCGTTGGAAGAAACGATCGAGTAGGACGGCCGCTCGTAGATGACGTAGCGCAATGGCAGTGCCACGCCGCCTTCTGGGGGTTCGATGCCGTTCGCTCGAATATATTCCACGCACTCGGCGTAATTTCGAAACCCGACGCCCCATTGCGTGTCGATAGGCCCCGGGGGCGCGTTATCAAGTTGGTCGATAAGTGCCTGTCCCTGTCCTTTGGCGATCTCCTGCAGCGCTGCCTCGATCGCGGCAGCAGTTCCTGCATCGCCATCCCGATCGAACGACATGTAGGACAAACCACCATTCGCAGCGACGGGCGGTGCCTGTCCTTCGGTGAGTTGCAACGTAAGCCTCCGGCGAAAGACATCCTATCGCCGCTTGGTGAAGCTTGCCAAGGTGCGCAGCGGATTTTACCGCAGC